>CAWUFW010020750.1:0-141908 GCA_963921515.1 Calotriton arnoldi | reverse complement strand
GAGACCCTCCGGGTGAGTAGCGCGCTATACAAATGCTTGATTGATTGATTGATTGATTGATTGATAGTGGATGGGGAAGGGAAAAGCAGTATACAAGTGAGAGAAACATAGAGGATGGAGGGAGAAGCACATGAGTGAGAAAGCAACATGGACCACTGGGGAGGGTTGGAGTTTGGTGAGTGGAAAATCATGAGAGAGTGTTTGCAATATGAGTGAGACAGCAACAAAGAATGCTGACCTGATATTTGGCATGGGAAAAACAAATGAGGGAGACAGCTAGAAAACCCATGCACTCTCATGGAGTTCTTAAGTAAAAAGAAAAAAGTAATTACACTAAAAGTGAGTTGTTAAAGGATAAAAACCAGCCAGTCAGAGAGATGTTAAAGAGACAATGCTCTAGGGGAAAAACAAACACAAGATGGGCAAGCTGGGGCAAGGAAAGCCACTGAAGAAGAAGCAAGCAAAATGAGATCGACAATAAAGCCAAACAATGGTAAGCAATAGGTGGGCTGCAAGCCCCATAGCCGACAAGTTTCCCCGGTGCATGCGTAATGCACTTTTCCTGTCTAGGTTTTTTCGTTTGAATTCTTGGACTTGCAGTCCTGTTTTATAATGGAATAAACAAGCCTACAAGTCCCAGAATTCAAAGAAAAAATCTGGACTGGAACAGCAGATTATGCATGGACCTAAAAAACTTGGGAGAACTGAAACCTCTGTAAGCTCTTCTGTTATGGTAGCAAGTGCTCAAAAAAATCCATAACCAAGAACCCCCACCAAGATGTTCAATTGACTGAGGTGGGCGACACAAACTTCAAACCTCCACTGCTAGACATGGGACAGTGGTAAAGTTTTGTACATGCCAATATCAGACTTGATATTTAATCCTGGGTTTACCACTTTACAAACATATGCTGGTGGTGAGTTCTGTATTTAAAGACTGACCAGGTTCCACAGCACAGTGGCATTTCTTTAGTGTGATTAGTCCCTGAGTCTAACCATCAGAAATACTCACACTCCTGTTTTTTGATGATCAAGATGGAATCTATAGAACCAGAAGGCATGTTTTTATTAATATGGGCCACCTCCCCCTTGACAAATTGTGCTCTCCTGGGTAATCACTTCTAAACATATTTATTTGCTTGTTGAAACACTGGTAGTAACTATGTGATAAGAAAACAGGGCTGTAACTCAACAAACATTTTATTTGCCCACAATGTGGGAATGGGAACCTTATCTGGACTGGTGTATGGGGACAGAGGAGCAGGTATGCTATGCTTGCGGCTGGCCTCATAAATTCGACAAAATATGGGGCCTGGGAGGAATGAGGGAACTGACCACTAGCAGCCACTACCTTGTAGAGTACTGGAGGGGGTAGGGTGATGGCAGGGGTGGGTGGGGCAGGGACTCTGTCCAGGGGAATCCAAACCCACAGAGACGAGGGGCGGACAGCAGGAAGCAACTGCGCTGGAGATTCCACGCAAGTGCCTGGACCTGATGCCTGCGGACATATGATATACCCGACGAGTGCCACCTTCTGTCAGCCGGAGATAGGGGTACTGGGGTAGCCCCCTGTTGGAAAACGAGGCAGCATCTGTGAGGCCTGCACAAATAACATGACTACATTTGTCCTTCACTGGGAACCAAACACCCAATTGTAGCGCCTGACTCTCAGAGGGTAGCATTGCAGAGCAGTCTGAGGCTTTACTCAAGGGAGGTGGTGTGGGCTAGTACTCGCCATTTACAGGTGCGCAGAAATATCACTCAATAATTGATTGTCCAGCTTTATAAAAGTAAGAGTACATTTATTAAACACACACACTACTCAATACTATGCACCAATTTACAAATATACATAAGCTGTTGGAATTACTTTGTGACATTGCGTAACATCTCCACCCCTCCCAAAAGGGGGGGTGGGGTCTAGTACCACCACTCCCATGTATGCACATCATCTTGCCCCCTAATGCAGTGTGTTGAGCATAACCTGGAGCGAGGGCCCTGCACACTGGCACCATCCCAGTGGCGACCCACCCCATTACCTCAACACGCATTAAAAATAGGTTCACCTGCCCTAGTGACACATAACCCTGACTGAGCATCTTATATTGACCATACAGTATGCACCCCTACATATTCAGGACTAACAGTCTGGGTTGTTCCTCACTTAAGCGCAGCAGCAAAAATACATGTTTACGCACACTTTAGAATGACAGTACTCAGCACATTTGTTGGACATTAGAATGCGTTGCAATTACAGCCCCTAAAGGCATCACAGATGAAATCACAGGATTACGCATATACAGCCAGACACCCTAGCAGGAATGTCTGGCAACATAACCCCACTTGACTTATGACATCACCTTACACAGGTATTTCACATTACATATGTAACCTTCAGTCCCTCTAAAAAGGAATAACCGTTAGTAAATGCAGTTCTGGTGCAATTACACCTTTTCACCTACAGGAGATGCCCTTCTCCAGACATCCCCAACTCAGCCCTTCACTCCATGAAGCACTTTACCATACACCCTCAGCTGTAGAACAAAAGTTCCAGCCCAGAAGGTGTAATAAAGCAGGCTGAGCCCTTGAGGGGTTATCCTTATCAAATCCCTAGGAAACTTAGGGTGGGACTTAACTTCATGCTGGGGGGAGACTGCGCTTCTCCAGCAGCTCCCCCAGCACCCCTGCACCAAGTTGGTGGTGACCCCGTCCTCCTGGGGCCACCACAAGCACCAAACCGATGTTTTCCCCATGCCTTGCAAGGCATTATGGGGCGCTTCAGGCTCTTTCTTCCGCATATTATATTAGCGGCTCTCCCGCTGTGCCGGGGAGAGCCGCGATGCAGCCTGCGGCCTTCCGCCGCTTCTTCCGGCCTTGGTGGGGGGCCCGGTCCCACCCGGACCCCCAGGTAAGGATATGCGGCACGGGGAGCCCACCCCCGGCTGCTCTGCTGTTTTCCGGGGCCCGGTCCCACCCGGGCCCCTTGCACCTCGTCTTTTGGGGTCCCGGTCCCACCCGGGACCCCCGCCTGTCTTCATCGTTGGAGGGCAGCCTGGGGAGCCCACCCCCGGCTGCCCCCGCCGGCTCCCCGCGCGGCCAGCACCCACGTGTGCTGCCGCGGGAGCCGGCTGGGAACTTCTGGTCTGCCCGCTCCCGCTGGCAGACGCGTCCTCGTCCTCTAGTCCGGCTGGACCGCGGGGGAGTGCGGCGGCACTCCCCCGGTCTTCTCTCAGTCTTCGGGGCCCGGGGATGGGGTCCCGGGCCCCCGGGCATCTTCGGGTGGGGGGGACGCGATGGCGCTCCCCTCCATCCGGTCACTTCGGGGCCCGGAGATGGGGTCCCGGGCCCCTCCTCCTCATCACGGGGAGCACGACGGCGCTCCCCGGCTGCTTTGCTTCTGTGGGGGCCAGGGTGGGCTCCTGGCCCCCCCGCGTGGGAAATCTTCACGGGGAGCGCAACGGCGCTCCCCGACTTGACTTCGGGGCCCGGGGATGCCCGGTCCCGGGCCCCCTTTGACCACTCTTCGCGTGGAGGGCGCGACGGCGCTCCCCCCGCACCCGTCTTTGGTGGGGCCAGGGTGGGCTCCTGGCCCCCAGCTGGGCACCTTCGCGGGGAGCGTGACGGCGCTCCCCGTCTTTACTCCTCCTTGGGGGCAGCCCACGGGACCTGACCCACCCCGGGGGCACCTTGGAGACCGGCGGCGGAGCCTCACGCGCTTCGTCGTCGGTCCGATTAGGGGTCAAAGGTCGCCTACCTTCCGGGGGCCATATCTCAGCCCCTGGGGGTCCGATCGGCCCCATTTTCGTGTCTTCTTGCTCCTGGCGGCGGCCCCCAGCCACTGGGAGCACTCTCCTTTGCCCTCCAGGTCTCCAAGAGGGTGCATTCTGCAGGGAGCGGTCTTCACTGGCTCCCTGCACCAGACTTTCGCCTGGCTCTCCTCCTGGGCCTCTCTTCTCCCTGCGCAGAGGCCCCTGCTTCTGCGCACCGGTCCTGGGCTCTTCTTCTGGCGCTGTTAGGGGCCTGGGGGGCAGTCAGGGGGTACCTCCTTCCAACTGCCCATTGCCAGGCTCCAGCACCTTCGCCTCAGCAGACCACACCCCAGAGAGAGCTCTCTTCCTCTTCCAGTACTTTTTAAAAGTTGAGTAGGGGGGCTGGCAGGAAGTCTCTGTTTGTCCTATCAAACAGCGACACATCACTTCCCTGCCCCTGCTCCCTCCTTGTCCAGCCTCTGGGTTTGTTCAAAATGGCGTCGTCCAGGGTCTCTGGCCACATGGTCTCTGAAACTAGACCCCTTCCCTTCTCGCTGCCTTCCCTCCTTGGTGCAGCCTGGTGCCTGGCACCCAGTGATAGCTGCTGATGGATGAGCCTGTAGCCCCACCCATCTTCTCTTCGTGGAGAGGAGGCCTTAGCTTGTGGAAGAAAGGTTATCAATCCATCCAGCTGAGGTCAGCCCTCAGCCTGGCCCTGGTTATGACTGACTCAGAGAAATGTGACATTTCTGGATGACCCAAAAGCAGTACAAATATGACTTTGGACTCTACAGAATACTTCTTTTCACATCCGCTACAGTGGACTTTAGTGTGTGTCTGGAATCTGTAGGCCTTAGGAAAGTTAATCTAGCACATGGGCTCCACATCCCCATAGGGGAATAATGAAGTGAAAAACACAGTAAAACACACTGACTTTCCCTGGCATGTTCCTTCCCAGTGTATAAGGCCTATTCCGTGTCACCACCCACTTCTGCATAAGTCCCTCCACACCATTCACTTTGTAGCTGCTCCTGGACTGCGCACGCCAGGAATCTCCCCTGCGCAGCCCCTACAAGTGTGCACACGCATGTACACAGGTGTCTGCATGTAACCAGCCCGGTGCCCCTTACTCCAGCTGCTGCGCAGCGGCCTAGTCAAGCTAGGGGGACACCAGTAAAATCCACATGCCGTCTCCTTCATCATGAGTTCACTGTGGATGAGTCCCAATTTATGAGGCTCTCCCACAGTAAAAGCTCAACACATAGGTGCTCAAAAAGCAAAAAATCCGGGCGGCCCAATGTAGCCACAAACTGCAACACACACCAACTGTCTGGGAGAAGTTAGAGTTGGGGATTGCTTTTCATGTTTGGGTTAGTTGCTTGTTGGGAGACACCGGGATAGCTATCCTGCCGCTCCGGGTGACTGGAAGAGAGTTGAATAGATTACAGTTGGGGAGAGTTCCAGGGGGAGAAACCTACTGGTGGGCATGGTATTCAATGTATGGAGTAATGCTGAAAATACCAATAAAACGTTTTATAAAAAAAAGAAATTCACTATAACCATGGGGAAGAGAACGCAGCATCTTGCAGTCCACTTATTAAAATATGATGTAATGAGAAAATGATCGATCTTGAAACGAGGAGCCCTGCACTTTCGTATTGGTACTCACCAAATTGTTTGATTATAGTCAAATCATATCCTTCCTACGTCTTTGTCCCCTTCATTTTCATAATGTGATAAAGGTGTGCAAGCCACTGAAAGCTCAAGCCAAGCTTGATCTAAATTCCTGACTTCAGCCTGAGGAGGAGCCCTGGGAGAGAATCCGTTGGCCCTCGCTGCCCGTGGAGAGCTTGGAGGCCCCGGGGATGGCGCCGGACTGCAGCCAGACGTGGGGTAGGCAAGAGGTTTTTGCCTGAGCTGCAACAATGACCCTGGGAAGACGAGACCGGAGCAGACTGGATCGGCTGCCGATGTGAGTCCGTGGGCCAGAACTGCAGGCACACAGTGCAGCGGAGGCCTGCCCTGTGCGGAGCGGAGACTGGAGCAGCTGGCCCACTTCAGCGACGGATGTCAATGTGGGAGACAATCGCCGGAATCCTCCTAGGGTAGGACTGTCCGGCACTGGCCAGTAATGGGGGAAGATTGCGGGCCGACACCCTGCAAGATAGGGAAGGTGAGGAGCCGACCTCTGCAGTACACGTGGTGAGCTGGGCCAGGTCGGGTGGGCAGAAGAGTGCCTGGAGCTTCGTTCAGGAGCTGAGTGGACTCAAGGCTCAGGTTGGGGCCTGGCAAGACTGTTGTGGAGCAGGCGGTTAAAAGATTGCCTGGGCGGGCCCTTCTCCTGGCTGGAGGCCCGGCCCTGTGCAGAACATTGGGCCTCCCTGCCATGCAGGCCAGGCGCCGTGAGGAGTGACTCATGTGGGGCTTAGTGGCCCGATCCACGCCGGGGGTTCGCCAGCTCTGGGTGACAGCCTGCTGAAAAGTGTAAGGGGTGCAGACTCGAGGTGGTTGCTACCCCGAACTGGTTGTTAGGTATACTGCTGGCATAGTGACGGTAGACCTCTGAAGTTATTCCAACCGTTGCCCTTTGATGACATTGGAGGACCGGAACCTTCACAGCTACAGGACACTTGGGGATGATGATGGTGGGCAGTGGTCCTGAGAGGAGATGAGGCTCTGGGAGAGGTAGAGGCACTGAAGGCACTCTGACGGGTGGCCCCAGAAGACCAATGATCTTCTTTGGGGGCCCCTCAGCCCAGCAGACATGGGCAAAACACAGACCAGGACAACTTGGGTCCCATCTGACAAGGGAGATGCCCCACAGAACATGCTATGGAGAAGCAAGAGCTAGGGCCTGCAGAGGACCCTACTCAATTGATTGCAGCTTCATAAAATACTTGAGGCTATTGCAGACCCTAAGCCTACACTGCACCAGGATATTAGCATGGTGTCTGTGGGGCTGTGTCTGCTCCGAGCAAAGCACCATAGATTAGCAGAGAGTCAAAGCGGCAGAAAATTCAGTTACTGAACTGCAGCCTGCGCAACAAGATCTGTCACACCGGGTGCAAGGCCGGAATAGGAGGAACAATATCTAAGTGGTAGGGCTACCCAAAGGTGTTGAAGGCAAGGACATGGTAGAATACCTCAAACATTGGCTCAGAACGGTGGTAGCACCAGAAGGCCTATCCCCCTTTTATGTGCTGGAGCGAGTGCACCCGTTGCCTGCATGTACTCTCGAGCTGGGTCGACCCCCTGGCAGGTTTTGGCTAGGCTCCTCCACTATAAGGATAGAGACAGGACACTTCAGAGGGCATGTTCGGAGGGCCCATTTGTTGTCGATAACAATAAAGTTTCTGTGTTCCCGGATTACACGATGGAAGTACAGCAGCGGCGAGCCTCCTTTATAGAAGTCTTGAAGGCTTTGAGTGCGGAGGGTCTACAGTACTCCTTAATATTCCCTGCATGTCTCAGAATTATCCTCGATGGAAAGACACACTTTTGTAATGATCGTGAAGAGGCTTGGAGTGGCTGGAGTCACATAGGGCTGGTGGTCCACTCCCTAGGGTCGGCGCTGCTCCCAGGGAACGTGGATGGATATCGTGGAAGCGTAACCAGTGAAGGCCTCGTTTGGCAACTCCAAAGTAACCTAATCTCTCTCAAACGGAGCAGGGGAAGGCTGCGGCCCTCCAGGCGGTGGCCGAGATAGTGTGGACACAGAAGACCCCTTTGGGAACTGACACCCCTTCAGCTGAAGGGTCGGGTGGAATTGATTCGGATTCCTCGCAAGCAGACAGTCTACACCTGCTGGTTATAACTACAATGACGATGAATGACCTCCTTTCAACTCTCTCTGGACAGGAATAAGGAGAGGATCAGGAGGGGTGTACATAGCTGTTCGAAGGTATGTGCTGCACCTGGGTCATACATGGTGACTACACATAATATGCTGAAGTTTCTGACCTGGAACATCAGGGGGATGGTTCTGCGGCTAAATGCCATACTATACACGGATACCTGAAACGACAGGGGGTACAAGTAGCTATGCTACTGGAGACAAATCTTAGACAAAGTGAAGTTGATAAGCTGAGCCGTAGGTAGAGAGGTCAGTTATATGCTACCGCCTACTCTGGTTACTCCAGAGGGGCTTTGATATGGATTAGAGCTGGGGCCCTGTTTGACCTCCTCCAGGCCTCTGTAGATAGAGAGGGTAGGTACGTATTAGTGGTGGGCAGGCTGCTGAGCCACAAAATAACACTGGGTAGCGTTTATGCCCTAACCAGGGCCAGATGGCCTTTCTACACATGGTCACGGCCCAATGGCTGCCTTGGTGGCTGGGGACATGACCCTTGGGGGAAACTTTAACTGTGTGGTGGATGTCGCCCTGGACCGCTCCCATCCCTGCTGCCCGGGGCCCCTGCCCACAGCCCGGTGGCAGGCCTGCAAAACTGGCTGGGACACTGGGACCTCACAGACATCTGGAGGACAGAACCTGCTGACGTTAGGGAATACTCCTTCTATTCCCCGGTGCACCAATTACACACACGTATAGATGCTTTCATGTGCTCGCCCAGACTTGGTCCCTCCATTACACATACTGAATATCTGAGACACACTTCATCAGATCACAGTCCAGTTTTGCTAGACTTTAGCCCTGTACGGGAGAAGCCGCTGATCCCCTTGTGGAGACATGACCCATCCACACTAGAAGACCCGTGTTTCCATCACACTATACACAGTGATTTTGAGGTAAATAGGGGTTCGGCCTCCACCACCCTGATGGAGTGGGAGGCGTTGAAGGTAGTGGTGCTGGGACATTGTCTGGAGCAGTCGATAGTAATACAGAGGGAAGTGCACAGGGAAATAGGGGACCTAGAGAGCAGGCAGCATGATCTTGAGATTGCCCAAGGTTCGGAATCGACAGACCCAGCAGTCACCCGGGAGGTAGGAGACAGGTATGACGTGGTCTTAGAACAACTCCGGTGCCACGACTATGGGGGCTATCTTGCTAAGGTACAAGAAGAAGAGGGTCGTCCTGGTTGGTTGCTGGCATGGCTTATCAGGCCAGAGTCATGAGGGGCCCCAATAACACACATCAAGACAGATGCAGGGATATCTCTGCACTCAGCAGGGTCTATTAATAACTTATTCTGAGATTATTACAGGGATTTATATTCTTCACCACCACCAGTTTCTGCCGAAACACAGAAGGCCTTTTAAGATACGTTGCGGCTGCAGGAACTGGATAGACAAGCTGGGATGGCACTGGGAGGTCCAGTGATGTTACAACAGATACGGGGGCATACACAGCATGGCTGCCAGGAAAACTCCAGGCCCAGACGGCCTCCCCTTAGAGTTTTACGCAATGTACGCCTCAAGCTGGCCCCTCATTTGGAGCTCCTTTATGCTGAGTGCTTCCACCTTGGGAAATTGCCGGAGATCCTCGTTCCCAAGCTGCCCACGCAGGGTGCCCGCACCGAGGCTTTCCATCCTCTCTCCATGCTTAACATGGATTTTAAGCTCCTTAGCAAGATCTCGGCTCTTAGGCTGACCCCGCACATGATGACCCTCATATTGGATGACCAAAATGGGCTAATTCTGGCTCGGAATACGTCCCTCAGTCTCCGACGACTGTAATCAGTGCTCTACCACCGGTGATAACATCTTGCCTGACTGCGGCCTTGTTGTCAGTGGACCTGGAGAAGGCCTTCAACACGATCTGATGGGACTTACTGTTTGAGGTCATACAGAGGATGGGGATTGGAGAGGGCTGGCTCAGGTGGGTGAAGCTCTTGTACAAGAAGCCCACGGCATGTGTTCGGGCTGGCAAGATGGTGTCGATGCAATATGGGATATTTTGTGGCACTCAGCGAGGATGCCCGCTGTCACCTCTCCTATTAGTGCTGGCGATTGAACCCTTGGCAGAGCTGTTCCGACAGAAGGGAGCAGGAGTGTCATTGTCTTTCGGGGGCCAGGAACATATCTTGCCCCTATATGCTGATGATCTGCTGCTTTACTTGGCAGATGCGGCAAAGGGGTAATCCAAGGCACTCAAACTCGTGTCAGATTTTGAATGCCATTCGGGACTGAAGGTCAATATGAAATAAATGCATTTGTTTCCCATGTCCCCGGGGACTTCTTGACCACAGGAGATCCCTGCAGACATTAACTGAGCACCGGTCACATTCTGATACCTGGGGGTACAGATATTTCACTCTCTGGAGGATTTGAGGGACAGTAACCTGAGGAAAGTGCTCCGATCACTCCGCTCTAGCATTCCCTTCTGGTGGTCCTTACGAGTACCGATAATGGCTCGAAATTTGCTGTCCAAATGGTTATGTTGCCACGGCTACTTTACTTCTTTCTTATATTGCCGGTGACTGTCCCGGCCAGTTGGTTCTGCCAGCTTGAGTCGCTGATAAGGGAGCTGATATGGGATGGGGGTAGGCAGAGGGTGTCCCTAGAAACGTTGCAGCGTCCAATGATCGAGGGCGGATTGGGAGCACTGAACTTCAAGCTGTATTTCTTGGCCTCTCAGCTACAGTGGATTGCGCTGTGGCTGGAGGGGTTAAAACAGTAGGAGCTGGGCCTGGTGGGATCGTCCATAAACATGGGGAGGTTACTGACCAGACTACTCAACCCGGCGGTGGAAATCCCGCACCCGACATTGCTACTGACAATGGCATTATATTGCTGCAGATGCTGTGTAGCCAAGATGGTGTAGAACCCCTGTATGCTCCAGAGCTGCATTGGTGGGCCTTCCACATGGACGATCTTTTCGACCGGTCAACTGAGAGCCTGGACAGAAGCAGGGGTAATAACTGTCGGGACTGCTACGTACAAATACCTTGATTTCCTTTGAGGACCTGGTATCCGGCACCGGTCTTTCAGCGGGCCAATTCCTTACATACGAAGCTTTGACCCATACATTTTAGGGTCTTTGGGGGACAACTGAGAAGAACCCACAACACTTACGGTATTAAGCATGTTAATCACCCTGGGCAGAGCGAGACACATTGTGAAGTGGTTTTATGGATCAATATTGGGGATGCCACGGAAGCCACTGATGAACTCCACTAGAAATGTGTGGGTGAATCTTGGGCAGAGACCTTTCAGACTCTGACTGGAATAAAATCCTGGTGTACTCAAAGAAGGTCTCGAGAAATACAAGACTGAAATACATACAATTTAATTATTTACATATGACATACATGACACCCCATAGACTACACATAGCATACGGTGGAACCCCAAGTGGCTGTTCTAGATGTAATCACCTGGACGCCGATTTTATACATATGACGTGGGAATAGTGCTAAGATCTTACTGGGATGAGGTCATGACCTCCCTGGGGAAAACACTGGGATGCACCTTTGACCCAACAGTGGAGATGTGCCTGTTGGGGCTCTACCAACACTCACCCAAACATAACGTTGGTACTAGATTCCTAGATTTGGCCCTGACACTAGCACAGAGACAGATAGCAAGAGTTTGAACATCCCATACTGGAGCTTTGATGTGAGGGAGGTGACTCATTGGGCTGGAGTGGAGAGGAGGGGGCTGCTTCGAGCGGAGTCCCAGGGACTGAGAAGACACCCCATTGTGGAATTATGGAAGGAGTTTCTTGTTGTCTGGGAGCACCCGAAGCGAGAGAAGGAGAGTAGCCTAGAAGGTGAGGGAGGATCTGGAGTGGAGGGGGATGCGAACCCCTGAGGCGATACCAGGGGACAGATGGATCTTGATTAGGTCCCCCAGATATGGAAAGACACCCCCCATGAGCGTAGTGCCGGTTTGGAAGCTGTGCAGGTCGCTGTGGAAGGGACCCCTCCTTGAACCTTGCATACCCCCTCAGCAATGTAAGGATAAGAGCTTTGGACATCATTAAAGTCGAAGTGACCTCAGAGACACCCCACCCCCACCCCGCCCAGACTCATCCCAATTAATGCATTTTTATTGCATTAACACATTGAGCTCCCTGCAATGGGTCATTTTTTTAGGTTCATATAGTTGAACAGTAGATTATAGGCTACCTCTCAGATATACACTATTGTTGAGGACGAGTCTCTCTGTGATGCGGATCTGATGTAACCGGCAGATAAATAGGTCCCCTAATGTAACTGTACCAAGTAGGGCTCGAATGATAACTGTGATGAGCTTGATTGTAATGTTGGATAATCCCCGTTTTGCCATATATTGTGCAATTTACATCACTGCAGGGGACCCCTTACTTATCGCATATGGGAATACTAGTACTGTGATATACGAGCTGTTACAGATGTACTTATCCAACCGTTGAATATGATAAAATGCCAATAAAAATATGTTTATAAAAAAAGGACAAGAAATAAGGCTAAGCAATAACTTTTGATGTGAAATTAAATAGGGACGGAGATAGCTATTTGGTGGCTGAATTACAAAATGTGAAACCAGAAAACCTGGAATCAATCCTAGCTTCACCACTTGATCAAATTGTATGACTGTAGGCAATTGTTTTATTTCACTTTCCGCCTGTTTTCTTCATTAGTACATATGTCAGGACATTGAAATACATGAATGTGCACCGTGCAAAACCTCTTATGTTTGATTTAATGAACTATATTGCTGTTTAATGTATATTAGAAAATTTGAATGTTGAGAGCTCCATTGAAGAGAATGGAGAAGCAGCGTCCTATATGAACTGGAATAGGCCCTCTGCTCTCAACATTTCAATGTGCTAAAACACAGGCTCTGCCTTTCTCTTTCCCCAGCCTCTTGAAAATATATTATTTAGGCAGTGGAAAGTGAAAGGCAGAGGCCCTGAGGTAGGACACATGCAGACTTCACCCTTCACTCCTCCTGCAGCTCTGTGGTACCAGGGCTTCAGATGGAGGGAGGAGTGAATGCTGCTCAGCTCCTGGGTCTCCCTTGCTTGGATAAACTGCAAAAGCAGTTCAGCAAAGCCGGGAAGAACCAGGGGCTGACTTTAGCCTCCTTTCACAGCCCTTGGTGTGAAGGTTCAACAATGTTAGCTGTAGAACATTCACAAGAGCAAGGGCTGTGATCAAAGGCTTCGAAGCCCAGGTGGATTTCATCCCCCTTGGGCTCCGAGAGCCCGTTGTGTTTTTATTTAGAACATTCTGCCCTCATGGGGTGGAATGTTCTAACAGCTTTATAGCCTACTGTAGCTGGCTATACCGACCATTAAAGGCCCGCTGCCTTGTTAAAGGCCCTCGTCCTTCAGCTCAAGTCTTTGATGCTGGTGCAGGTCTTTAATGGCCAGTATAGCCCGCTACAGCAGGCTATAAAGCTATAATAATAACCCAGGACATAGAGGGGCAAACAGCAACTGATTTGCCTCTCAGCTCACTAATCACTAATGACATTTTTGTCAGGCCAGGGAAGGCATGAATGTTTTTCATGTTTGAGAACTGTCAGTTTCAATAAATGCCTTTCAATGCAGTAATATAAACAGATGCACTAAGGTGAAATGTTCATGAAATGCACTTTTTTCATTTTGAAGAGTCGTTATCATATTTTTTGCATATTTGTTGTTTCTAAAGATAAGTGGTGCAGGACACTTTCCTTGCTTTTTTCCCTTTTGCTTCAATAATGGGTAAATAAACACTTGCCTGTTTAACAGGCTTC
The DNA here is from genome assembly GCA_963921515.1 of Calotriton arnoldi. Lineage (NCBI taxonomy): Eukaryota > Metazoa > Chordata > Amphibia > Caudata > Salamandridae > Calotriton > Calotriton arnoldi. The sequence continues at coordinate 128,538 of CAWUFW010020750.1, read as the reverse complement.
TGAATGTCAGTGGTAATTTAAGTAAACAGTATCCCGGTGTGGCCTCATGTAAAAGTCAGGAGGCCCATAAGCGGCCCCAGGCGTACTTTGAGTATCTCTGGTCTAATGCTGTTGCCGATTAGACTTCCTTCCATCTTTATTATTTTGTCTGTTTAATGGCATGTACAACAATCGAATATAATTGATTTATTTATTGGCTCTTAAGGTGTTCAGGTGTTCACATCCATTTGGAGCATAGGCGAACAGAGCATTTATTTTGCAGAATATTTTCCCAGAGCACCTGACTTAGGGACGAGGTTAAGTCCACACTCACGGGCACAACAGGAAGACACAAACTCTTTGGTAAAATCAGATCTTGAAGCCAGCACATAGCATGGGGCACTCAGCAGGCCCTCTGCCCATTAATAACATGGGCCTGCCAACTCAAGGGAAATGGTCTCATTCTGGAGTTTTCCTGTCTCTCGTTTTCTCCACCGCTGCCTTTATTTTTATGAAAAATGTTTGTATGGGTTTCTGAAAAGGATCACCTTTGCTATTTTTCTTCATTTTGAAATATATATGTATATGTTTACATCGATGTCCGAACATACAATACACTGCCACTTTCACACACTTCAGCCCTTCAGCGATCAGTTATGTTCCCAATTGTGTTTAATGAGTCAACAGGTCTCATCGGGAGTGGCGTCTAAATCAGTGAAATACATACAAGAGTGGTCTATTGCTTCGTTTACATTTTTTTATCAGCTTATTGTTTTCACATGATTAGTAAAGCCTCAATGTTTAGTAAATCTTCGGTCCTACAGTCTTATGTTAGAGGTTTGAGTCCTGTATGTCAGGTTGTATTCACCATCAAATTCATGAGCTCAAAGTGTCAGCAAAGCATCCCTGTTCCCCTCGTCATGATTCAGTAGCAATTATTTACCAATTTGTGATGGATATTTTAATTCCTTTTCATAAGTATAAGGCACCAATAAAAGTACCCCATCTGCAAGGGAACTGATCCACTGAAATTCTAGAGCTTGAATAAGTAATGCCATATGTTCTATGATCTGCTTCTGATGCACCCACGTGGCATTTGACTCACAGTTAACATCACACCAAGTGATAACGTGAACTTTGACACGCATTAAATCTCAGGACATGGCATCAAGCGGCCTTTACCCTAACAATATCAGTAGAAGCAATGCTTTGGACCTTTGTCACGGTGACATCGCCGGAAGTGGAATTTCTAAAGTTAAAAAAAGTTTCTAAAGCAGATGAAAGTTCACGTTAATTACCAAGTATAAATCAAGTAGTTTGATGCATGACATCACATGGGTGCAAACATCCTATACCCAAATATTTCTTTATATGCCCAGAAATTGCCACAAATGCCCAGACAAAGCTTCAAAAATATAGGCACACTTTAGTTGTAGCCTCAAATTGAAGGTGTGTGAAGTGAAAGATTTTGCAACTTCAATTTCTTTTTTTTACACTTTACATACTTCTCTCAAAATATGTGAAGACGGCATAATTAAAAAAAAATTGAGCTAAAAAAAGATCCATGCACAGCAGGGAAAAATAATTTCTCCAACTACTTATGGCTAAACGCCAACCTCCTGCCTATAGGAGTCACTCTCCTTAGAGTAACCCTGCGGTGGGCTAGAGGAAGTCACATGGGTTTTACAACTATCTGTAAGGCCTGTCATTCTTTTTATGTTCTAATTAAGCTACCTAGAGATTCTTATCTATCAAGAAACTTTTGCCTGGGCTAAAATTGAAATTGGAAAATGTTTTCCAATTATTTAAAAACAATTTACTTTACCTTGCTTGACCACACCTATTTCTAACCCTACCCTCTTCACTCCACTCTCCTGTGTTCATTCACCCTCCACTCTACCCAAGCACAAACTACCATACTGCCTATCTCCTTTTCCATGTGGCCATCCCCTCTCTCACCCTCCTGTACCCTGTTTCCCTCTTGCTCCTTTCTGTGCTCTATTGTAATACCATCTCAAAGGAATGGCAACTTTTAGTGAATTCCTGCAAGAGTAAAAAAAAATGCATACAGTTTACATTAACCTACAACTATTTCTCGTTTGGGAACGCCATCTACTTTCAGAAACTGATGAAAATATTCGCAACAAGCATGACAATGAAGGATGCCAAACCTTTATGGCACAATTGGAACACTACTCACTATCTTACCATCAGCAACATCAAGCCTGTAATGTGTCTGCATTGCACTGATGATCTATTATTGATTTAGATTGCAAATGAAAGAGACATGCTTATGCGTCACAACAATATCCAACCATCAACCATTCATTTCACACACCTCTTGAAAAAAAATAGCCTATGAACACCACCATTCGCGTAAATTGCAGACTAATGCAAATCATAATAATCCATAATTTCATAGGCCCACCTTTACTAAATATGGTGTTAAACATTTCAATTTAAATTCAGAATAAATGACACCATCTTAAACCATACAGCACATGTTCAGCTAACATGCTATTATACAGAAGAGAGGGAGTCATTTTTAGGAGCCCTGAGATGGGATTTATACATCATGGCCTGAACCACATGATTATGGATAATCACATTTACTAAACAACCTCAATGCTTTCAAATAAACTCCTGAGCACAAAAGAGGAGTTTATCTGCTGTTTACCTGGCAGTCCAAGGTGAAATCTCTATGTAACATTGCAAGAAACATACTCCGTCTAAAAAGAAATGTTGACCGACAAAAGATTTTCAAATAAGATTAGTTTTATTTTTAAGCATTATGAAAATTTGCACCACGTGGTTGTCGGACCAACTCAAAAACACAAACAGAACATGGGACGACACTCGGCAACTCAAAGAGTGAAAAAGTTGTGCACACATTATGCCAACTACCAAAATCACACCGCAAAGGAAATAACACCTACAATTGAAGGTTTTTTCTTCTGCACATTTACCAATGTGGTACTGCTGATTGCATTTATGAAATACTCAACTGGTTCTATCTATGTTGTGTGAAATGGGACAAATGCTCAGACAACCAGTGAACATCACCACTACAGGCTGTATCACAGGGAGAAAGCCACGTCCAATGGTAAACTTTTTCTGTTTTGGGGCATATATTTAACACATGAGTGTGGCAATTCTGCATGGACAATTCAAAACATTGGGTGGCAGAAGGACATATAAATATTTGGGGCTCTGACAACTGCATGAACTGGATACATTATTTATGAGCTATTAGTCAACACGCAATCTTATGTCTTTGAGTCTCCAGAACCTTCAGAACTGCTAGAAAGACATTTACAATCAGAAGTGGACCTTTCTCGATTGTTCCCAAGATGAAGGCTAAAACCAGTCCTTCAAGCTAGTTAACCATGCACAGACGAGACTTCCTTTTACTGCTGAGACGAGCTTGTCATTCATTATGTGAAGGTGTTCACAATAGAACAATCTGCACATCACTCACTGTCTCCAGCAACTAACTCTTCTGAAAGCACTGAATGCAACACACAGAAATTAAAACAGTTCTCCTTCTCCTTTTCTACCAAGCTTGAATTTCCCTTACACCTGCTGTGCAAATGAGGTAGAATGAATGCAATAAACAGAAATTAATGCATTCACCTTCTTGAGTATTTTACCAAATTTGCATATTCCTTTCACGCACAGCAAAATGTAATTTGATTGCTCATCCATATAAAGAATGGATCTGTTTAATTGCACTATAAGTGCATGTGGCATAAAAGCTTGAAACCCAAAATATGAGTGACACAAATAAAGGTATCATCACTGGAAGACAGCATGTTTTGTTCAATCTTTTACAAACAAATTACACCTTTTCCACATCTAATGTGGTATGCCACACTACATATTAAAGGATAAGTTCCAACCAACATGTGACTGAGTGGTCCACAATAGAATCAAAGAATAATACACACATTTACTGTTTTCAATTTGATTGTCACTTTCTTCCATCTCCAACAGCTGAAACTTAACTTTTCTCCTTACATGCTATTCTCAAGCACATTTCAAGGGGGATAGTAGCAAATTTTACTTTCTTACTTTAGATCCATGTATTGGCACAAGACGTGGGTAGCTAAATAACTCTAAAGTTTCTTAGGAAAGAACACTCTGGGGCATATTCTCAAGGCGATATCGCCGCGTTAGCCGCACCTTTCTGCCGCTAAAGCGGCGATATTTCTATCGCCGTATTCACAAGCTGTCGCTAACAGCCGTTAGCGACAGCTTCCTGGCAATAGCGGCCGCTAATAACATCGCCAACGATGTTAGCGACAACTAAAGCTAATCATATGCAATGTAGGCGTCCCGTGTTAAAACGCACGCTAACCCCACTTCGCGATATTCTCAACGATCGCCCGGACCGGCGATACGTTAAAAAAACAGCCGCTAAGGCCCGTTAGGTGCTGGGACTTAAGACCAGAAAATAGCTGGTCTTAAAAATGGGGATAACACTTGGGGCCACATCCCTCAGTTTTTGGTGCTGGACAGCGCTGCAAGCAATGTTGCAGCGCTGCCCTGGGACAAAACTACAGTGCAGGAATGCGCACCATCAATAAGATAGTGCGCATTCCTGGGCCCCAGTCATGAAAAGTGTTGCAGCGCTGCGACAAGACAGCGTTGCAACACTTCTCACTACGCCCTTCTTGCGACAGCTTGGATGCGCTGTATTCACTGGACAGCGCTCCATGACGCAAGTAATGACAGACGTCTGTCTGCGCTAAAGACACGCATTGCTGCAGTCATGTCACAACCATGACGCAACACCAGCAGTGCATGGGGTCAGCCTATATCTGTGGCACTGCGTCACGCTCACGCCTGCCATCAGGCAGGCGGAAGGTACTGACGCAGTGCCGTTCATGAGGGGTGCCCGAATGTCGCGCTGTTGGAGATCCATCGGTGGTGGTTGCGCGCTGCGGTGTCATCGTTTGGAAGCATTGGTGGAGTGTTGGTGCGGAGGGAGTTGACGAGACGTTCTTCGGTGGCCTTGATCCAGCTGCGAGGGGGTGCGATGATGGCGGTGGTGTCCGGTGGGCAAGGTGAAGACGTGATGTTACAAATGATGGTCAGTCCAGGAGACTGCGGTGTTGTGGCTGTAGTTGAAGTTCCCGCTGGCGGAGGTGACGTGTTCGACCGTGCGTCCTGCCATGTGGCATGTTGAGGTGACTTGCTGCTTGCGTCTGATGTAGGGGACCTTCCCCAGGAGGGGGTGGTGTCCTGGTCACTGGGGTTGTCCAGGTGGAACTTGAGTTCACCGAGTAGGATGTCGTCAGTGGATGGGAGACCCTGGGGTGCAATGAGGTCTACAATGGTATAGGAGAATGGGGGGCCATGGCCCGGGGGGCCTGCACATGAGGGTGCCGCAGAGGATGTGCTTGGGCTTGGTCCGGATCTGGGAGTTCAGCTGGTCCATGGTCACCCTTGGGTCATTAGAGTGCGTGGTCAGTCGGAGTCTGCTTCTGTAGGTGATGGCAATGCCTCCTCCTTGATGGTCGGGGTGCTCCTTGCGGGTGATACTGCAGCTGTCAGTGATGGCGATGTCATGTCCGGAGCAGAGGTTGGTCCTGGCAGGCGAGGTGGCGACCAGGGTTGATGGCGAGGAGGGTGCTGGCGTTGTAGCGGTGGAGTGTCCAAGAGGAAGGCTCCTTGGTGCTGAGCACAGTCCAGGGGCAGACGGGCGCAAATGGCGTAGCCTATGGGTTGCCTTTGGCACCGGAGACGACCATTACAACGCAGGTAGTACATCGTTAACAACGTAACTCCGACAACGCAGGTGCCTTTACATCACATTTGATTACAACGCATTGTGAGGTCAGTAATGGGGTAATTTAAAGTTTTTCGGGTGGGTATGGGTTTCGGATGTAAAATAAGAAGATTGGGGTGTGTTTTGGGATAAAACATGAAAATTGGGGTGTGCATTTGGGGTAAAATATGAAAATTGGGGTGTGCATTTGGGGTAAAATATGAAATTTGGGGTGTGTTTTGGGGACTCAAAAAAGAATTCCAGGGTTCACGGTTGGGTTTGGGGTGCAAAGGTTGGTTTTGGGTTGCACTCACTGACGTGGGAATAGTGATATTTATGTCTCCGCTATGCAACACCTACCCTACTGTTGCAATGTGCCTAGTATTAGTATGCATTGGAATGGAATGTCATGTTATGTCATGCGTCGTAACTACGTATGTGCTTTTGGCACACGAGTGGTACACCCGCTGTGCATCTGCGCACAACGTCCGCCATTGAGAAGTGCTGGGGGGGGGCGGGACAGCTGTGAGGTGGTAAACTCCGGAAAGAATACTGGATGGGACGTGTACGCGGGGATGTGTGTGTGAGCGGGTGTTGTAAATATTTCAGTGAGGGAAGTCTTACCTTGAAGCCGGGTCCCGTGTCTTCGTAGCTCCTGCTCTCCTTCGTCTGCTTCCAGGAAAAGGAAGTAGGCAGTCAGGTTCCCTCCCCTGAGTCAATCACAACGCTGCGATGCAGTGGTAGGATTGGTAATTGGCAACGGGACAAGTCATGCAGCCAGGGGCCGGAGGGGTGGGCATGTTCTCCATGCAGGCTGTAATGCAGCCTGCATTGCGAACAGGGAAGTGCGCATGACTGCTTTGGGCCGGCCAAACAGTCATTGCGCACTTGAGTGGGCATGTCAATCCGCCCATGCCCTGCTCCCTGTTTGGAGCAGTCCTCCCACCCTCCCACCCCCTGAGGATACATAGGATGATTACATCAGTCAGTTATCCCTTGTTCCTCCCTTTTGAATCTGTTTTTTTGGCTTCTCTGAGCCCGCGCTTCCCACTTTCCGCCGCTGCTGCCCCGCCCCCCTGTCCTCGCCCGTTCCCGCCTCCCAGCTGATCGTTTCTCTCCCCTCCCCTACTAAATGGTGGCCGCTGCACAGTTGCGCGCAGCGGGCACGCCACAGGCGCCCCTAAGGCAAGCCCGTCTGCGCCCGTCCGTGACCCGACCTGACCGCGACCAGTGCCAGGAACCCTGGATCCACCCACTGCTACAGCACAGCCACCCTCCACGCACTCATCCCCGGAAAACTCAGAGACTGCCAACAGGCCTCGCCAAACACGACCCACGGCCAGTTATCCTGCCTCCACTGCCGCCAGACTTTAACCACCACCCCGGCCTCCAACACATCTGATGCCAGCACCGGCGACACCCTAAGATGCATCCTCCTCAACGTGCACTCCGTGCACAAACACTCCGTGGCCCTACTCGCCACCACAGATGACATCCGCACCCTCCTGGACCAAGGCCACTCTGCAGGCCTCATCCTACTCGACCTTTCAGCGGCCTTCGACACCGTCTCCCACCGCACACTAGTTGCCAGACTACACGACGCCGGCATACAAGGAACAGCCCTAGACTGGATCCGATCAGTCCTCACCGGAAGAAGCCAAAGGATCAGACTGCTACCCTTCCTCTCCAATCCCACGTAAATCACCTGCAGAGTCCCACGGGGGTCATCTCTAAGCCCGACCCTCTTTAACATCTACATGGCCCCCCTCCCCGCCATCGTCCGACAACACGGCCTCAACATCGTATCCTACGCTGATGACACCAAGCTCATCCTCTCCCTCACCAAAGACCCCACCACCGCCAGACTCAACTTCCAGAAGGGTATGCAAGACGTCGCAGTCTGGATGACCGACAGCTGCCTGAAGCTCAACGCCAAGAAGACCGAAGTCCTCGTCCTTGGAGCCACCCCTTCAGCATGGGACAACACCTGGTGGCCGACCGCCCTCGGAAGCCCACCTACCCCCTTGGACCATGCCAAAAACCTCGGCCTCGTACTCTACTCATCCCTCACCATGAACCGACAGGTCAATGCCGTCACCTCCAGCTGCTTCAACACCCTCCGCAAGACCTCCCAGTGGATCCCCCCGGAGTCAAGGAAGACAGTCACCCATGCACTCATCACCAGCAGACTGGACTATGGAAACGCACTCTACTCCGGCATTAACCAGTCCCTACTCCGCAAACTCCAGACATTACAGAACACCGCCGCCAGACTCGTCCTCGGCATCCCCCGGCACGAACACATCAGCCAACACCTACGAAGACTCCACTGGCTCCCCGTGGAGAAAAGAGTCACCTTCTAAGTCCTCACTCACGCCTACAAATGCCTACACAACAACGGACCCAAATACCTCAACGTTCAACGACAGAATCAACTTCCACGTACCCAAAAGAAACCTCCGATCTTCCAACCTCTCACTGGCCAAAACCCCGCGCATCCACAGAGCCAGAGCAGGCGGAAGATCCTTCGCCCACATTGCAGCCAAGACCTGGAATAAGCTGCCGGCAGACATCAGACGCGCCCCCTCCCTGAACACCTTCAGGAAGACCCTCAAGGCATGGCTCTTCGGCTAACAGATCTGTGCCCCTCCCCCCCCTGCGCCTTGAGACCCTCACGGGTGAGTATCGCGCTTACAATTCCCCTGATTGATTGAGTTATCTTCATGTGATGATTGTTCCTCTTCTGCACTGCTTGAGGCAGTGGGGCAACGCTCTTCCGCCATTGCGGTAGTGCCGCCACTGGGAGTGCGTCATCTACGTGTGATAGGCCTGAGCGACTTACCCCCTGGCCCTCCTGCGCTACGCGTCCCACCTTCTCCTTACCTGGACATTGACACCGTGGCGCACTCCACTGCACTCTCTCCAAATCTGTGACTCACCCAGCAGGAGCCTCAGCCCGGTGTGATTTCACTAGGCTGGGTACAGCAGTCGCCGCATAGTCCGCTGGTGGACCTCCCGATGCAGTTGACGCAGCAGGTCCCCCTTAGGCGTGAAGTTGTAGCGCTCACGCCACACAAGTTCAGTGTAGCACAGGGGCCTCACCCTCCACAGCATATGGCCAGTCCAACATCATGGGGCCTGTGATGCAGGGAGACGGCACACAGCTTTGGTAATCCCCTTCGTGCACCCCGGTGTAGTGGTGGATCGTAGTATGCGATGCGGAACTCACTACGTTGGTGCGCAGAAGCGCCTCTACCATTGACAGCTCCAAGGGTGGGAAGGCGGTCTTCTCACACAGGTCAGCAACTTGTCTCCATGCGACCTGCCAGACTTCACCAGCAGGTACGGGCGATCGTCACACCTTAATGTTTACCGCCACGGCTCATCGACTCCACAGTTCCTCCACATCCCACTCCAGGCTCCAGGTGCAGGTCCGGCAAGGCATCCAGGCTCCAGCCGCAGGTCCAGCAAGGCATCCAGGCTCCAGACACAGGTCCAGCAAGGCATCTAGGCTCCAGACGCAGGTCCAGCAAGGCATCCAGGCTCCAGACGCAGGTCCAGCAAGGCATCCAGGCTCCAGACGCAGGTCCGGCAAGGCATCCAGGCTGCAGACGCAGGTCCAGCAAGGCATCCAGGCTCCAGACGCAGGCCCAGTGAGGCATCCAGGCTCCAGACGCAGGTCCAGGAAGGCATCAAGGCTCACATCCTGGTCATCCTGGATGTTGGCTGGCTTGCAGGGGTTGTTGATGTGTGCTGCACTTGGCCCTGGCTGCTCCATTCTGCATGTTATTGTTTTTTATGCCTATTTTCTATTGGGGGTTGACTGATAGGCTATGTTTTGCATTAGAGGCAAGAAAGCTCACTTTTGGCTGACTAACGTGAGTTTTCTTGCCGCTAATGGGCCTATCGCTGGATTTCGCCCGCTAACGCCGGAATTCCTATCGCCATCGCGCTAATGTTAGCGGCAGTTTTCACAGCCTAACCCTGATACTATCGCCATGTAGCGGCGGCTTGGTAATACGCCGCTAACATGGCGATAGTTTTCAGGGTTAGGCGGCGATAAGAAAACTGCCGCTAACTAGCATTAGCTATAGTTATCGCCATTTCTTGTGAATATGCCCCTCTGTGTCAATTGGGTTTTCGTCCCAGTGGAGCTATTTAGCTAAATTGACTGATAGCAGAGCTATCTTGGATGAGGGTAAAACTGCTGGAGTGACCCTTTTGGATTTCTCCATTCCATTTGATATGGTTGACCTTTCATTATTCATCGGGAGGCTGCTAGAGGTCAGTATCAAAAAGAGAGATGGTTTGGTCTTGGTTTACTTGTTTTCTGGAAAATCGATCTCAGTCCTAGATGCTTTCATCGCTACAGTCTAAAAGTGTCCCACTAGAATGTAATGTGTCCCAGGGCTCCTCACAATCCCCAATGTTATTTTGTCATATATGTACAACCCTGGTCCATCCTGTTTAGAACATTTAGCTGCCAGGCATTAACATGAGGATATGACACACAGTTGGTCATCCGATTCGATAAAGGGACTCCAATCTCAGCATCCAATTTGGGATGGTGTGTTTGATGCTCATCCAACAAATGATTGACCACAACTATCTCAAGCTTAACAGTGATAAATCAGTGCTACTGCTTTTGGGCAGATTTAAGACATGATGGAGCAAATGTTTATGGCCCTCTTGCATTGTTGAGATGTTTCCTACTGCAGTTAAAGCCAAATCTTACGGGTGATTCTTAATCGGGAATTGTCATTCAACAAACAAATGTATGGTATAGTGAGTACCTTTTTTGTACTGCTGCTGTTGCTTAGTTAAGTGATGCCTTTTCATTGTTAAGAATCCCAGGGACCTGTTGTTGCTTCATGCATTATGTCTAGATTTGACTATTGCGCTTCTTTTTATTTGGGTCTGCCTAACTACATACTCAGTAGGCTACAATGAGTGCAAAACTACACAACATGGGCCATCTTTAAGTTGAGTATGTTTGATTGTGTTACTTCTGCCAGGAAAAGCCTTCACTGGCAGGCAACAGAGCAAAGCATACATTTTAAAATTCTCTGTGAGGGGACCTTTCCTCCAACTAACAGCAGGGAAAGGACCCCAGCAGCTTCTACCTATACTCCCATGGCTATACCTTTTGTTCATTATATGCCTTATCTAGCTAAATGCTCCTATAATTGATTATCTGACACTATATAGTTCCCCTATATAGCTTTCTCTATATGAAATGTTGAATATATGTCTAACTTTTGGTCACTTTGCCACTGGATTCAAGATAGCCTGGCTGATGAGGGTTTTGAACCCGAAACCGGTCCCAGGATGCTTGTTTCCGGTCCAGGGAAGACATGGCTTGGCAGTTCGGGCTGGACTGTTCCCATGAGGCACACGGTCAGACTGATTTGCATATGGCCATGTCTGAACTGGGGTGGTGGAGTGAGCTAAAGAATGATGATGGATTAAACCCAGATCAGTTGACTGGGGTTGAGTGTTTGATTTGCTCTAACGCTCCGTCCATCATCCCCTTTGGTATAACTTTTGGGGTAGGCCTACTGTATTACCTTTATATGCCACCACCTGGCTACTACATTTCTTTTCATGCCATATCTGGCCATACACACAGCTTTTGATTTAGTGACTCCTGGCTGCAGGTCATGTTATACTGCCATGGCCGAAATCCACCTTCTTCCCAAAAAAGTCCTGGGGAAAAAAGCTGAGGTGGGGAAATTCTCATGAGGTCCCCCATTGGTAACTGGTTGAGCACAGGCTGACAAATGGTGGAGCCCTGTGATAGTGTTTAATGGGATGAACATAACACTTGTAATATTGCGACTAAAGGCTCACAATCTTCATGATAACCTTCTCATCGCCTCCAGCTCCTGCTGCTTCCAAAGCCAAGAATATTTGAGGTGAATGACTACCATACCTCCTGTGAGCCACACCACATTCCTTAAGCGCTGCCTTAGTATATCATCGTTAGAGACCCCTTATTGTGAATCAATTGTGCTTTCCCTAGCCTTGGTCACCTTGCCATGTAGCCGCTGTGATCCTGACCAGGCACACAAACGTTCTTGGTTGAGTGAGCTTGTAGGACCACCTATGCTCCCCTACGTGAATGATCAGCTTTGGACCTTGGTAGCTTGAAACCCCGCCTATACTCCTTCACCTGGCACTGCTGCTTCTAAACTACCCCCACCTCGATACAGCATTTTTGTGTAATTGCTATTTCACTAATTTTCAGTACCCCCACCCACCCCAAAAAAAGATAGAGTGAAAACACACTGAAACACAGAAGTCTCATACTGCGATGCACACAACCCGTGTAGCACCAGTGCTTCCAAGGTGTGCAACGCAGTCCCGTCCATTTTGTCTGGTGGAGCCTTCCTCAGTCTGCCTTACCCTATCACCATCTTCTTGTTCAGGAATCCTCTTTGCGCTTCACCCCTGTTCTGCGCTTTGGCCACAAAGACCAATGCAGTAAAGTTTGACCTATGTCTCAATCCTGCTGTAGCCATCACCAACTTCCTTGAGCAAGCCCTCCCCAGTAGTATCACCGATGTAACAAAGTTCAAGTGCCCTATCAATAGCTGCAGCTGCAGTAAGGTTATCTTTTTGGCTAACGTGCATAAGTGTTTAGAGGACCTGAAGGCTTGAACTTCCTCATGCCTTGGCTCCTGCCTAACTGTGTCCAGCTCGATCCCCAAGAGTGGATGAGGCTGGACCTTCGCACTTCTTAGAAACCCCAGCCTCATTCTCATGCACATGACACATCTTAGCAATGTTTGGCATTCTCCTGCGTGAGTCTCACCTGCAAACGGAAATTCATCAAGGTAGTGTGCCACTCCATCCCAGGTGCTCTCCTGCTTACATCTCCATTCCAAGAAGGTACTGAATCCCCCAAAGACAATGCACTATCATGTGCACCTCATGGGCGAGCATTCATTGTACTAACGTTCACCATCCAATGCAAACTCCAACTGCAAACTTGACTTGATGCAAACTAATGCTTCCACAGCCTCTAAAGATGTGTAAGCCACTGAGCATTTCCCTTACTGTTTGAGGTTAGGGGTGTTGAAACCGCCAGTAGGCCCAGATTTGGAATAAAGAAACATTGTGCGCACCCTTGATTTAAAAAATCTGTCTCCCTTATCATGCTGTAACCCACCAACACCTTGTTTAGCTCCTTAGTCCTCCCCTTTTTTTAAACATATTTTTATAAGGTTTTTAAATAATCAACAAATATTCTCGCAGTCTTAGATATGAACGCGGAGACAGGCACAGTTGAGTCCCCCAGTGCATGGGTTCAGATTACATACAAATTGTACATATCATTACATCCGCTTCTGGTTACTGAGGATTTTCACATTCTGGCTACATGTAACAAAAACAGAACACATTTGCAGCCCTCAATGTCCAGGGCAATTTGTATTAATAGTTGCCCACTCGTCATTAGTATTTCACTAAGTGCATCAAATACATGAATCCGCGGTGTCAAGGTGCAATCAGGTGATAAATACTCAGCCATGAAATATGGACAGAAGCTTGTAGTGAGAGGGTCAGAAACATGGGCTCTCAAAGGATCCCCAAGTCTAATAATCCTGTAGATACATCTTCAGAGTGAAGATGTCAACGAGTCCCGGCACAGAATGGTAGTCTTCTTAACTATGTGGTTGCTCTTTTTCTTTGATACCAGAGTGTTAGACTTGGCATCCTTGGCATGGTTACCCCTGACTTTTTGTGTCTACCTCCTGTCATTTTGACAGCATGCTGGATTTCGTTTTTGATGGCTTAGATGCTTTGGGCACTTTGCCACTGCTGATCAGTGACAAAGTGCAAGTGCTCCCTGTTTAAATTGTTATTATGATTGGTGATCCATGATTGGCATATTTGATTTACTGGTAAATCCCTGAAGTGCACTGTGTGTGCACAGGGCCTGTAAATCAAATGCTAATAGTGGGCCTGCAGCACTGATTGTGCCACCCACATGAGTAGCCCTGTAAAAGTATCTCAGACCTGCCACTGCAGTGTCTGCAGGTGCAGTTTTAAACTGCCATGTCGACCTCGCAAGTGCACCCACTTGCCAGGCTGCCCCAACCTTCCCTTTTCTTACATGTAAGGCACCCCTCAGGTAGGCCCAAGGTGCCCCCATGGGCAGGGTACAATGTATATGAAAGGTAGGACATGTACTGGTGTGTGTAATATATCCTGATAGTGAAATACTGTGTACTTTGTTTTTCACTCTTAAAAGGCCCATAGGCTAACATGGGAGTTGCTTTGTAACATCTTACAAGTATAACTTTCCATTGGGACAAGATGGAGAAATGGAGTTTAGGCTCTAAGAACTCAGAATTTAATAACACATCTTTTTTAGGGAGATGATTTTTAAATTATGTTTTTGAAAATGCCACTTTTAGAAAGTAGGCTTTTTCTTATTTAATCATTCTGTGTGCCTCTGCGGTTTGTGGATTCACTACCTGGTTTTGGAGTGACAGGGGTTGGGGACGTGCATTCACTGTAGACAGCCACAAGGGGGGTTGAGGTGTGTCCTGCCTTGCCTGGGTGACTCAGTTGTGATGAATAGGGCTGGTCTGCATTTAGACTGGTGGGAGGAGTTTCCACTAGCACCTGAATAGGCAGTGTCTCCTCTGCACAAAGCTGTCTCCACCTCCTGTAGTGAAGCTGGGCCAGAGGGGGCAGAACTGGTTTGGACTGGGCTCAGAGACCTTTGCCACAAAGAGAAAAAGAGAAATTGGGGTATATGTATTGGACCTTAAACCACAAGAATTAGATCACTTCTGGACTCAAGAGGAACCTAAGCCAAGGAGATGAGCTGGAAAGCTGTAAAGAGAAGTACTGCCGCTTTGCTGTGTGTGGTTTGCTGGGTTGACCCGCAGTTGCTGCTTCTGCCAAGGAGAGGACAAAGACTGGAACTTTGCTGTGAACCTGCTTAAAGAAGAATCTCCAAGGGCATGTGTGTGCTTGCCTTCTGTTCTGAAGTCTCCGGGCCACAAAGACTTCACCTGCACCCAATGACCAGCACCTGGACTCCTGTGTGGTCTCTTGTTTTCAAAAGGGCGCCAATTCCAGTTCCTGGGCCCTGAGAATTGTGTGGTTGGCGCTGCAAAGCAAGAAGAACAACTCCGACGCCGCCAGCACCACCACCAGTGATGTAGCGACCTGCACCGAGGCTAGGGGCACCACTCTTGAAATGCACGATACACTACCCTGCCTTCAACGCAGCTCTGACGCCCTTAGACGCCTGCAGTTATTGGCTTTCCCGACGCCAGTGCTCGTACTGACACCTTCACCGTCAGCGCCAGCATCACGTTATCGCGGAGCCAATAACCGACGAGGGTGACTTCATGAACTCTTCGACGTCGCCTTGCCTCATCAAAATCGACACATCACCGCCGACACCGCCTAACTTCCCTGTCCTGGACTCAATGCCTCGCCTCCTCACAGATACAACGCATTGCCTCCTCCCTGGCAGAAGGGAATTGGGTTCACCTCGGTATTGATGCAACACCTCCACGAAGCCATGCATCGCCTGTTCACTTCGTTTCCAAGATACAGTTGTTTGGGGTCTGTGTGACTCCGTGCTAGGCTCCACGCACCGCGAGGTCAGTGCCGTACTTTGGATTTATGCCTGTCATTACCTCCTAACAGCCCCAGGTGGAGCTATTTAGTTTCTACAGTTCTATTTTTGAAATAACTGTTCTAAAAGTGATATCTTGATACATGTATGTAGATTTTTGTCGTTTTGGTCTTGTTTGGTTTAGATAAAGATACTTTATTTTTCTAAACTGGTGTGGTATCCATTTGTGGTGTTTTCACTGGTTTTATAGTGTCTTTGGGAGAAGCCGGTCTGCTCATGCCTAACTCCCAAGGGGGTGAGCAGGGGTTATCCAAAGTGTGTAATCTCCTTACCCTGACTAGAAGGAACGGTCCCTACTTGGACAAAGGTGCATACCTCTGCCAACTAGAAAGCCCCATTTCTAACACAGAGATAAAAATGTATGTCTTAAACTACTGCTCATAGTGTGCGTTCCTCTTATGTTGATGTATTGAAAATCCAGAGCCAGATGTACGACTGTTTTTGTGCGGTAGCAAAAGGGAAATCGGCCTGTTTGCAACCGCAAAAAAAGGGTGGTGGTAAGTACAAACGCTATTTTGCGAGTCTGTGACTCGCAAAATAGTGTTTGCGAGTCGCCTTAGGAAGGGGCGTGCCAAGGGCGTCCCTTCCAAATAGCGAGTCAGAATGGTATGTACAATTGTTTCGCAATCGCATTTGTGGTTGCAAAACACTTGCAGTTTACCGCCTACTTTAAGTAGGTGGTAAGCCACTCGCAAACGGGAAAGGGTCCTCAGGGGACACCTTCCCCTTTGTGACTGGGTGCAAAAATATTTTTTATGGGTAGAAAGTGCCTTGCCTTGAAAAATTAAAAGAAAAATTTCCATTTTTTTTAAACGCATCTTGTTTTCATTTAAGGAAAACGGGCTGCATTTGAAAAAAACAATTTGCTTTATTGAAAAATCAAACACAGACATGGGGGTCTGCTGTTGCCAGCAGGCCACCATCCCTGTGTTTGCTGGCCATTCCCAATGGGTCGCAAATTGCGACCTGCTTCATGAATATTAATGAGGCAGGTCCCTTGCAACCCATTTAAGAATTGCAAACAGTGTCTCAGACACTGTTGTACATTCCATTTTGCGAGTCACAAATTGAGAGTCGCAAAACGTTGCAATTTGCAACTCACAAAATGGAATGGTCGTACATCTGGTCCCAAGCCTCATAAGACTCCAAAACATGGTCGACACCGGGAAGGCACAGGATTGACTCCAGTTAGTATGTATCCCAGAGTCATTCCTCAGGGTATGCAGTATCTCCACTCTCTAGGAAATTCCCACCTCTACGTCGCAAAGGTGTTAGCCGTGTATAACAAGACTATGTGCTCAGCAACCCATGACAGGATCCCATTCCCTCCTCCCTCAATTCTTACCACACAAGCAAAGGGCTCCACCACCAGAGCAAATAACGTTGAGGCGAGGGGACAGCCTTAAAGCATCCCAGTATGCACACAGAATGCCTCAGATATGCACCGTCCTTTTCGGGCCAAGGCATCGGAGTACAGCAGGGCAACCCATTTGCCCTTTCCCGAGTCCAATTTCATGTGATGCATAACCACTCTCAAGTACCTCCAATCCAGGGTATCAAATGCCTTACGTAGGCCTATAGACAATATCAGTGCCGTACTTTACCGGGGAGTTGTCCAGGATTCAAAACTATTTCCTAATATTGAGGGAGGTGCTGCATTGGGGGATGAAGCCGTTCTGATCATGATGAACCAGCGCATTCAAGTGTGGCAGCAGATGATTAGGCAACACTTTGCAGATGATCTTATAATCTATATTTAACATGGATGTCAGTCTATATGCTGACACATCATGGGCATCGCCCTTAGGTTTTGGAATGGACACTATGAGAGCTTCCCTAGTAGTGTCCGGCAAGGATCTACTCTTGCATGCATTGCAACCAGCCTAGGCACAAGATGAACCATGTAGCTATTTTAAAATTCAGCTTGTAGGGCATTTGTTCCAGACGTTTTGCCACATGCCAGTTAAGCAATGGCCTCCTAGAATGCCAGTTCTGTTATTGGCCCTCCCAGCACCTTGCCCTCTTGTGTCCCCAGCCTGGGCAATACTGCTTTATCCAGGACAGCCTATCTCTCCTACCCTGGAAATCGAGGTTGCTCTCTGTGTAGGTCGTGATAATAGTTGACAAAAACGTCATGTATGTTGCGCTGGGTGAACAGTACATCACCCAGCATTTTCCTAATGTGAGTAATTGGGCAACTTCGGTCATCAGGCTGGGTTAGGCATGCCAGTAACTGGCCCGTTCTGTCACCCTCTGCGTGGTTATTATTCAGGTAGTCCTGGAGTTTCAGAACTCTTAACCATTCTAGTATGGTCACATGCTGTTCCCTCTCCTTAGCTATCCTATGTCTAACCAAGGTTTCCATAGGGAGGTTTCGCTCTAGTGCAAAGACAGAGGCCTCAAGACCCGTTAGCTCTTTCCTCAACCGTTTCTGGACCTCCTACCATCTGCCCAATAGAAACCCCCCCCCACACCACCACCTTAAATGCTTCCAATTCTGTGTTAGGATGTCTGAAAAGTCTCTGAGTCATCGATAGGAATCTTGAAGGTTGGTACCTCCAAATGGAAAAATCAAAGTCTCCATGTCGGGATTAGGGCCAGTATATGGTCCCACGTGGTCTTTAGGAGCAGCGGGTTGTGATCTGATGCAGTGAGGCCTGGTATTCTATATGTGTCACATCATTCACTAGGCCAGTCATATACCTGATTTTATCCAAACAGACATGCAGGTCATGTACTGGAAAGTTAAAAGAATATTCTCGGTTGTCCACGTTCCGTAATCTCCAGACATCCACTAGGCTCCAGTTTCCCATCCATTCCCAAAAGCCCAATGCTATTTTTGCAATAGGTGTATCAGTCAATGGCAGGGGTGACCTGTCAAGATAGATATCCTCCATGCAGTTATAATCCCCCCCAGGATCACAGGTATTCCTGTGTCAGCTTACAGTAATGAATTGAATTGAACTGAATTGAGTACTTATTGAACGCACTGGCAATCCCAGAGGAGCACTCCCAGATGAGCATAGCTTATCTATACGGAAGATAAGCTAATCACAAATGCGACACCAGACCTAGGAAGCCGCTAAATCAAAGGATAAGAGAGTAACAGAGTTTGTCGGGGACTGCAAAAACCAGGTTTTCAACCTCTTTCTGAAAGTTGCTTCGGAATCGATGGATCTTAAAGTGCTGGGAAGTTGATTCCAGGCCTTAGTGCCCAGGGCTGAGAAGGATTTACCACCTTGGGTCCTGAGTCTAAAAGAGAATGGCTTGAGAAGGTTGTCATGGGAAGATCTCAGGGTCCTTTTAGTAGTGCAGTGAGTAAATCTGGCCAACATGTACGTCGGTCCCATGGATTTATAGGCTCTGAAGTTCAACAAAAGAATTTTAAAAAGCACCCTCTTATGTATTGACAGTCAGTGTAAATCCTTTAGAGCTGCTGAGGCAGACGATTGTCTGGGAGGTTTTATTACCAGTCTGGTGACCGCGTGCTGCACAACTTGGAGTTTCTGAACAGTCTGTTTAGAGGATCCAGCATACAGACTGTTAACAGTAATCCAATCTGAAAGTTATCAGTGTGTAAGCCACTGTCTTTCTGGCCGCCAGTAGGAGATATTAAAAATATATTCTCAATGGTTTTATTAAATTAAAACACATGCCTGCGAGGGCCTGTGGGCAGAAGTAAAGGGAGACATCAAATTATACTCCAAGATTTCTAATGACCTCAATGGTGTCAGGTGGGGGGGGGTGGCTACGAATTCGGCCACCATTTGGCTGGGGCAAAAAAAATTGACTTGCCAAGCGACATCATCTCAGTTTTATCTACTACATTTTAAATGACTGGATCGCATCCACCGGGTAACTGCAGTGAGACACTATTTGAAATTAAGTCCTGTACATAAGATTGCTTTGTCCAAAGATCAGCTGCGCATCATCCGCATATGAGGTGGTTTTTTTTCCAAAAGTGGTAATCAGAGAAATCAGTGGGGTCATAGAAATGTTAAATTAAACCGGACTCAGAGATGAGTCCTGTGGAGCCCCAGATGTCACCTCTGTCTCTGTGAATGAAAGAGGTCCCAACAAGACCGTTTGTCTACGATCTGTAAGGAATGATTTAATGGATATCCCGCAATCTTTGATTTAGCAAAATGTCGTGGGAGATGATGTCAAATGCAGCGGATAAATCTAATAAAATCAACACTGCATTATTACCTGCATCCAAAGTCAATTTTGGGGTGCCAGCCACAACCAACAGAGCAGATTCGGTAGAGTGTCTAGGGCGAAAACCCGACTGCCATGGATGGAGTAAATTCGTGTTTTCTAAGAACGCGATTAGTTGGCCATTAACCAACTTTTCAATTATTTTGCTCATCGCGGGGAGTAATGAGATTGGGTGCAGATTGGACAATATTGTTGGGTCAGCTAAGGGCTTTTTTTGCAAAGGTTTAACCACTGCCAATTCCCACAGAAAACCTCTGCAATAGCTACCGATGTATTCAAAATCTCATTTATCACAGGGTTGACTATGTCAACAACTTATGAAAAACAGGGGGAGCAGGGGGTATTTGCAAGACAAAATGGCCTGATTTTACTGGGCTAGAGTGATTTCCTTAAAAGCTGTCAAAGTTTCAGTCACTACCTTCAAGGGGGTATTCAACACCATATCATTTATTGGGGGTGTAGCAGTGGTGAAGTCTCGTTAGACAGTTCGTGTTTTCTCTTGGAAAAAAGAGGAGATCTGATTGCATAGAATTTGGGAGGGCGGGGTCTCCCTTACCAGTGCCTCAGGTTGAAGAAAGTATTTGGAGTTCTTAAAGATTATTTTCTGATCAGATTGGGCTTCATCTATCTGAGTGACAGCAGCCTTATCCTGACTATGATATTCTTTCAGTGCCATTTTAAAGTAAAGCAAGTTCTCCGGGTTGTAGGCCTTCCATCATTTCCATTCTAGTTGCTTTCAATGCAGATATTGTTCAGCTAAGACCTGGGTAAACCATGGGGCTGATGGTTGAGATTTGGGCTTCTTCTTTCAAGGAATTACTGGTACTAATTCATTAATTGTCTTGGTGATTCAGTTGTCAAAGGATGAAACATCTACCGCCATTTTACCCACCAAAGCTAGATTGGAGGTGGATAGGCATGTAGGGAGTTTAGGGTCAATTAACAACCTGCCCGAACTATATGTGGTGAGGGGGCCCGTGGCTAAAGGGGATGAGGGGAGGCTACCTCGCTCCACCTGAATTCTGAAATGAATCAACATCTGGTCGGACCAGGCCAGTTGAATGGGAGCTTCAACTATCAAATTTGAGTTGTAGGAGCAGACACCATCAAGGGTGTGGCCTATAGTGTGCGAAGGAGATGTAACACATTGATTAAGTCTCACAACGTATAAAGGGAAGCAAAGAAAGTAGAGCCTGGGCCTGGAGGACGATATATTAGACCACCTGCAAAAGACTGAGAGGGGCCAATCTTAAACCAGAAACCCGAACTTTCCATCCCATTCATTGAGCCCAAGTCAAATGTTTCACATTGGAAAACAGCTCGGAAATTAATAGCAAACCGCCTCCACGAGTCCGTAGTTTATCTTTCGTGGAGATGGCATAGCCCGAGAGCAGAGCAAGGGCAATATCAGGCTTGCACCTCTCTTTAAGCCAAGAGTCTATGATGAAAAGAAAATCCACAGGATGTCTTTAATAAGGTCATGGGTTTCTTGAGCATGTTTGCTCAAGGAGCGAGCATTTATGAGGTCACCCAGTAGTGCCCTCTCCCTATGAGCCTGAGCTATAACCGAGGGTGGTTCTAAGGGAACTCCAAACATGGCTTTACACTTGAGGCAGGAAAAATGACTTTCAATAGCTTAAGGGGAGAAAATAAGACACCAATTTGGGATAGACGTATTACAAGATTTTAAAAAGTCAGAAGACATAGAAATACCTGATGAAAAATGGGCAGAGTGGCTGGGGCTGGTTGCGTCCTGCCGCGGACGGGCGCTGAAGGGCTTGCCTTTGGCCCGCCTTCAGCACACCACTGACACACCTGCTGCGCACATCTGCTGCATGTCTACGGCATCCAAGCATTCAAATAGTTTTCCCAAAAAAAAGACTAGAGAGGCCAAGCATCAAAATGGTGGCTCTGATTGTAACTCAAATCAACCAGGAAGTTGGAGTCTAGCAAAAGTGCATTGCACCCAAAATTAAAGTGGCTGCAGGAATCACTTACCTATGTTTGGGTCTTATTTGCTACCCAGTAGTACCGGGAGATCATCAAGGTGTGCCTTGAGCAGGACATAGCAGCCTTCTTTCTCAATGTTTGCTGTAGTGGGCTCAATTGGTGTGCCTGGCTTGACCCATATTAATGTCCCCATGCGTATGAGGAAAATCCTGTAGCGTTCACCTGGACCCTCCACCCCTCTGAAGCCTGGGTAGTTCTAGCTCTAGTAAGTGTGTCTCCTGGAGGAACACAGTGACTGTTCCCCTGTGCCTTAAGTATTGCAGCATTATGTGCTGCTTGCTCATTGAGCCCACCCCTCGCAGTGACAAATGTATAGTTAAACATAGACAGCATCTGTATTGTGACCATGCCTCCATCCCCCCACTAACAGGGAGTCCCAAACTACTGGGATATACACCAGTTAAATGTGTATTAGGCAACTCCCTCACCCAAGATCCCCATCCCTCACCCCAGATCGGCAGTGCAATGGCATTCCTGCCAAAATATTCAAATGCAATAATCAAAATGTCAGAAAATGCTCTCAGGGTTAATAACCAAGAAAGAGTTAAGGGAGGGTGCGTGGCCAAAAAAGTGCGTCAGTATCCCCCCTCTGCCCACCTCATCCAGCCATACATCAGAACAATGTGTGGAGCTTAAAAGCCTCCAATAGTGGAATTAGGGCAGGCACACAAGTGACAACACAACATTATACAAACCAGTTAATGTCATTGGCATATCAATAAGCATTACACACGCCTGGTCCTGCGGTAAGAAAAGTGCCTTATGTTCATCTGCAGCCTGTGACGTTATATGTGGAGGTGCTGGTGTATCCCCTGTTGTCATCTCTGAGACTGAGATATCGGAGTGCATCTCTGAGTTCCGATCGCTGGAGGTCCTATGCGATAGAACACTGAATGAGTTTGCTGCCTCTATCACCTCTGCTCTCCCTCCCTATACCTGGTCCCTGGACTTCCTCTGAGGGGTGGATCTGTCCCGGCATCTCCTCCATCGGCACTTCAACTGCGTAGGCCTACTCCAGTCGGTGGTATTACATCCAGTTTGATGCTGTTCCAACCATTCCCAGGTGCTGTCAGTAGTATCAAACAGCCAAGCCAAGTCGTCCACCATGATGTTGAGCCTAGCAGGGAACAACAGTGCATAGCGCAGGTCCGCCTCCCTCAGGGCTTTCTGAACCTCTTAGTAAGAGGCTCGTCTGGGCTTCACCACCAGGGTACAGTCCGGGAAGGCCGCCACATTGAAGTTCTCCACTTGAAAGTGGCATGTCATGTTGGAGAGCTGCGGTATAAATTCTATGTAGTGTAGTAAATGTGCCACCAAAGGCCAGGCTTGTTCCCGGGGCTGGGGATCCAGCAAGCACTCTGTGCGCTCTCTCGAGAGCAAAGAATTTGATTAGGCCCTACGGCACCACCTACTTCACCAGCAAGATCTCTAGAAAGGCCACCACACCCATTCCTTCTATCTTTTCAGGCAATACCGGTGTGTCCTCTGCACACTTGTCAAGAACTTCGACCCTACGCGTAAGGTCTTTCATCAGACCCTTCAGTGTAACAATAGTCGATGTGAGGTTGCTGAGAACATCCTTATGGTGCTTGTTTTTAGTAGTCAGCTTACAATGAACGTCTTGAAGCAGTCCAAGATCTAGAGCCACCTTGTCTATTTTGTGTTCTAGAATTTCACAAGATTTGTTGATGACTTCCAATATTTGGCTCAGTGACACCACTGGGTCCGCCTCAGTAAGCTGTGAGGGGAGTGGAGCCAATAGGTCAGAATTCTCCTCCATATGAGGTGGGCGCTTTCAGCATTGGACCTGCCACCAGTCCCAGCCTCCTTCAGGGCTCTCCCATGACACATTGTGCCACAAGGCGCCGGGTCAGCAGGGAGGCAGGTAGTTAGGCAGTGGGCATGCAGTTGTGAGGAAGGTTCTATAAGGTGACTGTGAGGGGGTCGGTGAGGACGGGATGTTTACCCCCCTGTCTCCATGCTTCTCTTACCCCCTGCCCGCACATAGAGACTTGTATGGACCAGGACAGCGTGGGTTAATCACGCCGGCTGCCTCTCGCCTCCAGGGACATCACGGACAGCTGGGACCTGTCCACCAATCAAGCCACCGAGGGGCGGAGTCCCGGTCCCTAAAGGCGGAAGTCACCGGAAGGGAAGCGTCGCCGTCAGGGAGAGAGCAAGAGGACGTGGAGAGAGACGCCGCACCGACAGAGACGGATCGAGAGGAGGATCAAGAGAAGGAGACCGTAGAAAGCCCCGACCCTCCGGACTCGGACGAAGACGACGGAGTTGACTCCTGGACAGAGGAGTGGTGGACGCCCCCGAAGGATGCTGATGAGCCGCCGCAGCTCTGGAGAGTTGCGGCTGACACGGTACGTAGCCTGGGAAGGGGAGTGGGGAAGGAATTGTAGGGGAGGACCGCAGTAAAGGCTGGACCGCCTAAGGGATTCACGGAGTTCTCACCGAGTGTGTGTGTGTTTACCCCTCCACTGCCACTACCTGCACGACGCCCGATCCCTCACGGTTGCTTCTGCTTCCAACACCCCCCCCTTTTTCTCACTGATCGTCGGAACGCTCGTTTGGCGTGGGTAGAGTCCATCAGGTGCCCCGCGGGGTTCTCCCCAGAGGTCTGTTGAGAGACCGTGTACCTATACATTCTCCATACTGTGCACCACTATGCTACCCTAGTCCACTCCTCTTTTCTTATCACACCCGCCGGTGGACTGTATACCTGGTGAAGGGTTCTGTCTTGCCCTTCTATTGCTGCGGCAAGGTGTAGTAACCGCCCCTCTCTTGTGTTGTTTGTTCCCTATATGAGCCTCCCGGGTTATCCACCCCAGAAGAGAAGGAACGCACGCCCAAGAGGACAGAGGAGCAGAGGTCCCGCTATCGCCTGGGAAGAAGATCACAGTTGCGCCCTACACCCAGCCCCCGCCTACTAAGTCTTTCATGTATGCCAACCAATAAAGCACAACAACATTGAGCCCATACTCCGGCCTCATCGCCTATTCTTCCGCCCGTCCCTCTCACACCTGGTGTCAGAAGTGGGATCCTGGAAGATGGAGGCCGCGATGAAGAAAATGGCGGAAGGGCAGGACAAACTGGGCCAGGTTCTGGAACGGTTCCTGACCGCCGCGGAAGAGGACAGAGGGCAATTACACAAGACCCTAACTGAACATACCCAGACACACGAAGCCACGTTTGGCAGGTTGGCGGACACCCTGGGGCAACAGAGAGGGTTTTCCACACTCCCGTCAGTAGTACTGCAGAAGTACGTCAACGGCGAGGACCCCGATTTCTTCTTTTCCAATTTCGAGCGCATGGCCAGGGTTGCCGGTTGGACCGCAGACAAATGGGGGCAGTATCTAGGTCCCCTGTTGACAGGCGACATGCAAGCAGCCTACCAGGCAGCAAACCCCCATGGCCTCACCCCGTATGCTGACGTAAAAGGGACATTCTGGAAAGGCTAGGGCTAGACGAAGATACCTACCGAATCCGGCTACGTCAGGTCAAGGAGGGGCTTCAGGAGACACCACGAGCCCTCTCCTACCGCGTCCGAGACCTGGCCGACCGGTGGCTGAAACCCCTAACATCGTCCAAAAAGGACATTATGGAAAAAGTCTATTTGGAACAGTTCCTTTCTTCCTTGCATCCCCCTGCCCAAAAGTGGGTTCGGCAACACTCCCAACTAACCTTTGAGAGAGCCGTCGAAATCGCGGGTGCCTTTCATAGGGCACAGGAGACACAGCGGGGCAAAGAGGAACAACACTGGAGACCATCAGGGGGAGGCCATCCTCGGGCGAGTAGACCACCTCTTCCCTCTCGTCGACCAGAGGCCCTGGCTGTGGTGCCAACATCCTTGTTCCCTTCTCCTCGGTCGGCCCCAACCCATATTGGCCCGCAATGTTTTTCCTGTGGCGCCTACGGCCACATTGCCCGAGTATGCCCAAAAAGGGAGGAACCGATGGAGGTGGGCCTCACCCGCTCGTACTACTGTAACCCTATGGGAAGAAATCCCCCATATCATAGGACAGTACGGGTAAACGGAGAGAACCGACGGGCCTTGATGGACACAGGTTGTTTGCAGAGTGTGATATGGCCTTCGGCTATACCTGGAGGGGTCACCCGAACCACGGGGGAGGTTAACATACAATGTGTTCACGGAGACAATAAAAGGTATCCCACTACCAATGTGCAGGTCCAGCACGGACCCTTTGAACAACCCGTGTCCCTGTGGGTAGGGCTGGTCCACGACTGCCAGAGACATTGGTTCTAGGGTCCGATTATCCGTACATGTCTACAGTGATACCAGAACAAAGCGTCGACCAGGACGATTGGTGCCAGTCAGCCCCCTTTGCCAATGAATCCTTCTTGGCATGTCCCTCCGTGAAAGACCTCAAAAGCCGGAACCAGAAGAGGAGAGAAAAAAGACACTGGACGCACATAGCCCTAACCCAGACTAACGAAGAACCCCTGTGGCAATACGATAGGGGCTTCTTTGCGGCCCAAAGAGAAGATCCAACCCTAAGAGAGGCATGGAACCAGGCCACCGACACCGAGAACCCAGACAAAGTAGGTCCTCAGTTTGTCATAAAGGAGGGGATGATATACAGAAAAGGGGGGAAGAACCAACCACTCCAACTGCTGGTACCCCAGTCCTATAGAGAGAAAGTGATATTCCTCGCCCATAGTCATTTGTTGGGGGGGCACTTTGGTGAAGAAAAGACTGAACAAGACATCCTAGGGAAATTCTTTTGGCCAGGCATTTATCAGCAGATCCGTCAGTATTGTAGACGGTGCCCCATCTGTCAGAAGAACAGTCGGTATCGACCCCCAAAGGTGCCCTTGTGTCCCTTGCCCATTATTGAGGAGCCCTTCTCTCGTGTGGGGATGGATATAATCGGTCCCTTGCTTCCCTCCCGAAGCGGGTGGAGGTACGTGTTGGTGATGGTAGACTATGCCACCCGGTTCCCCGAAGCGGTGGCCCTGAGACAACCAAACGCCCAACAAATAGCTAAAGCCATGGTGAACATATTTTCCAGGGTTGGATTTCCTCGGGAGGTGATTTCCGATCAAGGAACACCCTTTGTGTCCCGCCTTATGAAGCAAGTATGTGCCCAGTTGAAGATAAAACAGATCCGTACGGCGGCCTACCACCCCCAGACGGACGGGCTGGTAGAGCGGTATAACGCCACCCTGAAGACCACCCTGAAAAAAATGTTAGACCTTGAAACCCGCCGATGGGAGGAAATGCTACCCCTAGCCCTGTTCGCTATAAGGTGTAAACCCCAGAGGAGTACTGGCTATTCGCCTTTCGAACTCCTATACGGACGACAGCCCCGTACCCTGCTTGACATGGCCAAGGAAGAATGGGAAGAAAGGCCAGAAGGGACCAAACCCCTCCCCGAATATGTTATGATCCTGAAAACCCATCTCCAGGAAATACATAGCATATGTAGAACACACCTGGAGAATGCACAAGAGGGCCAGAGACGACAGTACGATAAAACTACTAAACCACGTACATTGAAGATAGATGACTACGTCCTCCTCATGATGCCCACCTCTGACCACAAACTCTTGGGTCAGTGGCAGGGCCCCTTCCGGGTCGTAGAAGTAGTCACCCCCGTCACTTATCGTCTTGAGATGGACCCCCTGAAGAGAGGCAACACCCAGATATTCCATATTAATCTGTTGAAAAGATGGTACGGGGAACCCCCCCCCCGTTCCTGTCTCTCTGGCCCAAGACCACCCTGTAGCATACCATCAGAGCAGGGATCCTGAGCTGTCTGTGGAACAGCAGAAGTCCCTAGACACCTGCCTGTGGCCCTTCAGGGCCGTCTTTTCCTCCACCCCAGGTCGAACCACCCTCACAGAACATTCAATTACCACTCTGCCGGGGAAGCGGGTAAAGCTGCGACCGTATTGCCTTCCTGAATCCCGCAGACAGGCGGTGGAGCGCGAGATACAACAAATGCTCCACATGGGTGTCATAGAACCGTCCAAGAGCGAATGGAATTCGCCCCTAGTCCTAGTACCGAAGCCGGACGGTTCTATTAGATTTTGTATCGACTTCCGCGAGGTCAATAAGATCTCCCAGTTCGACACCTATCCCCTACCCCGGGTGGACGAACTGGTGGAAAGGCTAGGAAAAGCCCAGTACATCAGTACGTTAGACCTCTGTAAAGGGTACTGGCAGGTCCCCTTAACAAAAACCGACAAGGATAAAACAGCATTCTCCACCCCGGGGGGGTTATATCAGTTCACGGTATTGCCCTTCGGGTTACACGGGGCCCCGGCTACTTTCCAAAGGCTAATGAACAACCTACTCAGACCCTGTGCCGCATATGCTGCGGCATACATCGACGACATAGTCATTCACAGCCCCACCTGGGAGGAACATCTATGCCACCTGGCTAAGGTCGTTCAGACCTTAGGGGAAGCCGGTCTCACCATTAATTCCACCAAAAGCCGGCTAGCTGCTCGGTCGGTGAAGTACTTGGGGTATCTTCTTGGGGAGGGGTTAATCAAACCACAGAAGGAAAAGGTAGGCGCCATAGCCGATATCCCATTTCCCCACACCAAAAGAGAGCTGAGGGCCTTCCTAGGCATTCTCGGTTATTATAGACGCTTTATACCTGACTTCTCGCAGACAGCTGCCCCTTTAACCGACCTGCTACAGAAACACAAGAACGGAGTTACGGCAACCTTCCCTCTGTCTCCAGCGAGCCTTCCACGCCTTGAAACGAGCCCTTACCTCCGACCCTGTGCTCCTGAGTCCTGAGTATGACAAACCATTCATCCTCCAAACAGATGCATCAGAGCAGGGACTGGGCGCGGTACTGTCTCAAACCGACCCCCAGGGACAAGAGCGTCCCATACTGTACATAAGCAGGAAATTGTTCCCCCGCGAAACACGATACTCCGTCATAGAAAAGGAGGCCCTAGCCATCAAATGGGCGATTGAGTCTCTCCGGTACTATCTCGAAGGTAGGGAGTTTACTCTGTATACCGACCACGCCCCTTTAGAGTGGCTGTCGCGCAACAAAGGGCACAACGATCGGGTCATGAGGTGGTTTCTGGCACTTCAGCCCTTCCATTTCACCACTTTACATCGGAAGGGCAGAGAGCAGACCAATGCAGACTATCTCTCACGCCATCCCCTTGACCCGTTTCTTGCCGGCAAGAAAGTAAGAGGGGAGGGATGTGAGGGGGTCGGTGAGGACGGGATGTTTACCCCCCTGTCTCCATGCTTCTCTTACCCCCTGCCCGCACATAGAGACTTGTATGGACCAGGACAGCGTGGGTTAATCACGCCGGCTGCCTCTCGCCTCCAGGGACGTCACGGACAGCTGGGACCTGTCCACCAATCAAGCCACCGAGGGGCGGAGTCGCGGTCCCTAAAGGCGGAAGTCACCGGAAGGGAAGCGTCGCCGTCAGGGAGAGAGCAAGAGGACGTGGAGAGAGACGCCGCACCGACGGAGACGGATCGAGAGGAGGATCAAGAGAAGGAGACCGTAGGAAGCCCCGACCCTCCGGACTCGGACGAAGACGACGGAGTTGACTCCTGGACAGAGGAGTGGTGGACGCCCCCGGAGGATGCTGATGAGCCGCCGCAGCTCTGGAGAGTTGCGGCTGGCACGGTACGTAGCCTGGGAAGGGGAGTGGGGAAGGAATTGTAGGGGAGGACCGCAGTAAAGGCTGGACCGCCTAAGGGATTCACGGAGTTCTCACCGAGTGTGTGTGTGTTTACCCCTCCACTGCCACTACCTGCACGACGCCCGATCCCTCACGGTTGCTTCTGCTTCCAACACCCCCCCCTTTTTCTCACTGATCGTCGGAACGCTCGTTTGGCGTGGGTAGAGTGCATCAGGTGCCCCGCGGGGTTCTCCCCAGAGGTCTGTTGAGAGACCGTGTACCTATACATTCTCCATACTGTGCACCACTATGCTACCCTAGTCCACTCCTCTTTTCTTATCACACCCGCCGGTGGACTGTATACCTGGTGAAGGGTTCTGTCTTGCCCTTCTATTGCTGCGGCAAGGTGTAGTAACCGCCCCTCTCTTGTGTTGTTTGTTCCCTATATGAGCCTCCCGGGTTATCCACCCCAGAAGTGAAGGAAAGCACGCCCAAGAGGACAGAGGAGCAGAGGTCCCGCTATCGCCTGGGAAGAAGATCACAGTTGCGCCCTACACCCAGCCCCCGCCTACTAAGTCTTTCATGTATGCCAACCAATAAAGCACAACAACATTGAGCCCATACTCCGGCCTCCTCGCCTATTCTTCCGCCCGTCCCTCTCACAGTGACCCAAGGTGAGTAGGATCGCCAGTGTCTAATAGGGGGATCCTCAGCCTAGGCTGCCCACAGGTGCACACCCTATCAGTTTGATGGCACAGCATCTGACAACCTCAAGAAATTGATGGTGGTTTCCAAGGCACTGTTGATGGAGCAGAGCACGTGCAGCACCAGAGTGGCCTCCAAAGAGAAAAGGACCTTCTAGAGGCCCAGCTCATGCTGGCGCAGTCCTCCCCCCACACCCCTCATTGCCGGGCCTCTCAGTCCAGCCAATCTTTCGCACCTAAGGGGAGGGCAGTGAGCCAATGCAATCACTGCATCCCAGGTCTGAAGGACCCTTCAAGGTCCAATGGGTGGAGGAGGTGGTGGGTTGGCCCCTTCTGTACAGCCCCTCACCGCAGTTTTCACACAGTAGGCAGCACAATTCAGGATCCCCACCGCAGCATCTCCCACCATCATCCGTGTGGCACCACCCACACCCCCCGTCCATCTCAGGTCACGCAGAGAGCTCCCAAAAGGTGCTGTCCACAAAGCACAGGCCCGGCAACCCCATTCCACCAAGGCCGAACTCCTCCGAGCCCAGGCAGATCTCACTGTGAAGGGGTGGTCCTGGCAGTAGTCTTTCTATGTCGCTGCCTTAGCAGCTAGGCAGTGAGTCGGGTCCGCCACGGTGGTCCGTGCCTCAGTGCGCCTCCACCAGGTTTGCACGCAGCCTGCTCCCTGTGATATTCAGCATCTGGCTGCCATCTTAGGCATGCACGGCTGGTCAGTTCTAGCGGGTATGGTTGTCCTTGCTCATCAGACCAGCATGTTGCACACCCAGCACTGTTATTATGTCTTTGCAATGGCTTTGGCTCGTCCCATTGTGAAGAGGACTGGGTCAGTGGGGTTACTACTAGCTCTCTACAATGCGGCAATCTTGCTGTGCAGTTTGTCACAAACCCAGTTTCTCAGTCCTCCCTTGCATCTGTAAACAGTAACACTGGCTCCATAATGGATTATCGCTAGTTGTATTTGTGCAAAAAACACACAATGCCCATGCATAGCAATGCCCCTTGTCAGATTTCCAGCAGTATCCTTTCCGCTTAAATCTATCCTCATTTCTGTCCATGATCCCCCCCCATCTTTTGCTGAGGAGCTGAATAAACAAGCATTGGCATAGCCAATTGGTCTCGCTGTTCGGACATTATAAGTATTTAACTATGCAACAGTTAATGTTGTTGCAGCAAGGATGTAGCGCTGCATAAGTAAATACTTATAAAGTCCCAAAAGCGAGACAAGAAGTGCGTCGTTGCAGCGCGGCACCCGCGCTTTACTTTTAACATCAAAAGTGAAACGCGGGTGCCGCGATTATAGCAGAAGTAAAGAAATAGATGTTTTTTTCTATTTCTTTACTTTTGCTATAATCGCGGCACCCGCGCTTTACTTTTAACATCAAAAGTGAAACGCGGGTGCCGCGATTATAGCAGAAGTAAAGAAATAGATGTTTTTTTCTATTTCTTTACTTTTGCTATAATCGCGGCACCCGCGCTTTACTTTTAACATTAAAAGTGAAGCGCGGGTGCCGCGATTATAACAAAAGTAAACAAATAGAAAACAAAAAAGAAGCTGAGGAGGTGTACAGCAAACAAATTAAGCTGACGAGGAGGGAGTGGGAGGGGTAGGGGAGGGGATTGTGCACGTCGCGCGCACTAAAAGCAAACAAATTAAGCTGACGAGGAGGGAGTGGGAGGGGGTAGGGGAGGTGATTGTGCACGTCGCGGGCACTAAAAGCCAGATGGCAGCTGCTGTGAACGTCGCGCGTGCTTGTGCGCGTAACAGCAAGCTGGTGGCCGGCTTGGTAGCACTTTCAAAAGCCCCTTACTAAAAGTCGAGCAAGCAGCGCATGCGCTGCTCTAGGCTCGACCTAAAAAGGGCCTATCTTCCTTGCATCCCCCCGGTTATCCACATACCTCGTCACTCAGCTGAACTCTGGATGCTCTTCCTTGTAGTTTCTCATCTCCTCATCATAATAAGGCCACGCAACACTGCTCCTTTTGCCCTGGTACAGTTGCATATCTCCTGCCAGTATTTTGGCTGTACTGATGCAAAATAAGGCTTCACCTCCGACAATACGTCATTATGGTCAAGTCCAAGCTCCACTTTGCGAAAGTCCTATGTACCTGCTTCTTCAATCAATCAATCAATCAATCAATCATGTCACTTATAAAGCGCACTACATACCCGCGAGGGTCTCAAGGCGCTGGGGGAAGAGGGGGGTGGTGCTGCTACTGATCGAAGAGCCAGGTCTTGAGGAGTCTTCTGAAGGCCAGTAGGTCTTGGGTCTGTCGGAGGTTGGTGGGGAGGGTGTTCCAGGTCTTGGCGGCGAGGTGGGAGAAGGATCTGCCGCCGGCGGTCGTTTTCCGGATGCGGGGGACTGTGGCGAGGGCGAGGCTGGTCGAGCGGAGCTGGCGGGTGGGGGTGTAGAAGCTGAGTCTTCTGTTGAGGTAGGCTGGTCCGGAGTTGTGGAGTGCTTTGTGTGCGTGGGTGAGGAGCTTGAAGGTTATCCTCTTGTTGACAGGGAGCCAGTGCAGGTCTCTCAGGTGGGGTGTGATGTGGCTGCGTCGGGGGATGTCGAGGATAAGACGTGCAGAGGCGTTCTGGATGCGTTGCAGCCGTCTCCAGGAGCTTAGCCGTCGTTCCTGCGTAGAGGGCGTTTCCGTAGTCCAGCCTGCTGGTGACGAGGGCCTGGGTGACTGTTTTTCTTGTTTCGGTGGGGATCCACTTGAAGATCCTGCGGAGCATTCGGAGGATGTTGAAGCAGGATGAGGAAACGGCGTTGACCTGCTTAGTCATGGAGAGGGTGGGGTCGAGGATGACCCCTAGGTTGCGTACGTGGTCGGTGGGTGGCGGGGCTGTTCCCAGTGATGTTGGCCACCAGGAGTCGTCCCAGGCTGAAGGGTTGGAACCAAGGATGAGGACCTCCGTCTTGTCCGAGTTCAGCTTCAGGCGGCTGGTCCTCATCCATTCGGCGACGGCCTTCATTCCTTCGTGGAGGTGGGCTTTGGCGGTGTGAGGGTCTTTGGTGAGGGAGAGGATCAGCTGGGTGTCGTCGGCGTAGGAGATGATGTTGAGGTTGTGCTGTCGGGCGACGTGGGCGAGGGGTGCCATGTAGATGTTGAACAGCGTTGGGCTGAGGGAGGAGCCTTGGGGTACGCCGCAGATGATCTTGGTGGCCTTGGATCGGAAGGGGCGAGGCGGACGCTTTGTGTTCTGCCGGAAAGGAAGGATGTGGTCCAGTCCAGGGCCTTCTCTTGGATCCCGGCGTCGTGAAGGCGTGTTCGTAGTGTGTGGTGGCAGACCGTGTCGAAGGCGGCTGAT
This sequence comes from Calotriton arnoldi, assembly GCA_963921515.1. Classification (NCBI taxonomy): domain Eukaryota; kingdom Metazoa; phylum Chordata; class Amphibia; order Caudata; family Salamandridae; genus Calotriton; species Calotriton arnoldi. The sequence goes on along the minus strand of CAWUFW010020750.1, from coordinate 95,245 downwards.
AGGTCCAGGAGGATGAGGGCTGCTGTTTCTCCGTTGTCTAGCAGGGTCCTGATGTCATCGGTGGCGGCGATGAGGGCGGTTTCGGTGCTGTGGTTGCTGCGGAAGCCGGACTGGGAAGGGTCCAGGATGTTGTTCTCCTCGAGGTAGCGGGTCAGTTGTTTGTTGACGATTTTCTCGGTGACCTTCGCGGGGAACGGGAGCAGAGAGATGGGTCGGAAGTTCTTGAGGTCCTTGGGGTCTGCCTTGGGTTTCTTGAGTAAGGCGGTGATCTCGGCGTGCTTCCAGCTTTCCGGGAAGGTTGCTGTCTCGAAGGAGATGTTGATTATTTTCCGGAGATGGGGCGCCATGGCTGTACTGGCTTTGTTGAAGATGTGGTGAGGGCACGGGTCTAGCGGTGAACCGGAGTGGATGGTGTTCATGATCTCGCTGGTGTCCTCGTCGTTGATGTTGGTCCAGGAGAGCAGGCGGTTGGTGGTTGTGGGGGCAGTGGTCTCGGTGGTTGCCGGGGCGGTCGGGGTGTTGAAGCTGTCGTGGATGTCGGCGATTTTGCGGTGGAAGAAGGTGGCCAGTGAGTCGCACAGGTCTCGCGACGGCTGGATGTCGTTGGTGTTGGAGCTGGGGTTGGAGAGTTCCTTCACGATGTTGAAGAGCTCTTTGCTGTTGTGTGCGTTGTTGTCTAGGCGGTCTTTGAGTGAGGCCCTTTTGGCGGATCTGATTAGGTGATGGTGACTGCAGGTGGCGCTCTTGTGGGCGGCGTAGCTGTCCGCTGTCCGTTCGTGGAGCCATATCTTCTCCAGTTTTCGGCATGTTCGTTTGGAGGCCTGGAGGTCTTCGGTGAACCAGGTGGCTTTCTTGCTGGTGTGGCTGTTGGGCGGATTCTTGAGCGGGGCGAGGTGTTGGCGCAGTCGTCGATCCACTGTCTGAGGTTGCGGGCGGCGGTGTCGGGGTCGGAGGGTTCGGCGGGTGGGCTCAGGGCGAGGGTTGTGGTTAGCTGGTCTTCCGTGACTCTGCTCCAGCAGCGGCGAGGCATTTGTTCGGTGCGGTGGTGCGTGGTGGGCTTCCTGTAGGTGAAGTGGATGCAGTGGTGGTCAGTCCAGTGGGGTTCGAAGGTGTGGTTGAAGGAGACGTGTGGGCTTGCGGAAAAGATGGAGTCGAGCGTGTGGCCGGCGGCGTGGGTGGGTGTAGTCACGAGCTGTCTGAGTCCGAGGGTGGCGAGGTTGTCGATCAGGGTGGTGGAGTTGGTGTCCTTGTTGTTCTCGAGGTGGAAGTTCAGGTCCCCGAGGAGGATGTAGTCCGTGGAGGCGATGGCGTGTGTGCTGACGAAGTCAGCGATGGAATCGCTGAACTGTGGTCGGGGTCCGGGGGTCTGTAGATGAGGGTTCCTCTGAGGGTGGTGTTGGGATCGGTGTGGATCTGGAAGTGCATGTGTTCGGCGGTGCTGAGGGTGTCGTCGGTGTTGGTTGAGACTCTGAGGGTGTTCCTGTGGACGATGGCGATGCCTCCTCCGACTCCGTTGGTGCGGTCCCTGCGGGTGATCTTGTATCCGTCCGGGATGGCAATGTCGATGTCGGGGGCTGAAGCGGGATTCAGCCAGGTCTCCGTCAGGAATGCGACGTCTGGGGAGGTTGAGTCGAGAAGGTCCCAGAGTTCGATGGCGTGTTTGCGGGCGGAGCGGGTGTTGAGGAGGATGCATCTGAGGTAGTTGGGTTCTTTCCTGGGTGGTGGTTTGGCGGGGCGGGTGCTGGCGAAGCTGCAGTTCCGGCAGGTGAAGGGCCCTTGGGTGCGCTTCGGGGTGGCCTGGTAGCAGGCGTGATCTTTTCCGGGTTTGAGTGCGTGGAGGGTGCTGGCGTCGTATCGGCGTCTGTTGATGTGGCGGGCGTGGGGGATGCCCGGACCAGGGGGTCTGGCGCTGGGCGCGGTCACGGCGCGGACGGGCGCAGACGGGCTTGCCTTAGGGGCGCCTTCGGCGCGCCAGCGGCGCGCCCGCTGCGCACGTCCGCTGCGCTGCGCACAGCAGCCGCCATAAATGGGGAGGTGGGAGGGAGGAGCAGGGAATGGGGCAGCGAATGGGCAGTGAGGGGCGGGGCCGCAGGGGCGGGAAACAGGCACAGAAGGGAAAACGAGCACAATCAGGGCATCAAGGGGGCACAGAAAGGAAGAAAAAAAGAATTTGGATAGTTTTTCTCCTGATCAGCCCACACACAGACATATCCTATTCAGCTCTAAAGACAACATTAGCCAGAATTGGTAGGAGTGCTGACATAGAACTCAGTAAGCCTAGATACACAACTGCACATGTTGACAGCTGCAATAAAACCGCAGTCTGCAAATAAAATACCAGGATCTGAGGACTTTTTTAGTGCATGATGTTAATGCAAGAAATGTCCCTTTTAAACATAGTCCTGTAAATATAGAATTCTGACAAGGAAGCATCCCTTCTGTGTTGATCTTGTACCTATCCAAACCAAATCATAAAATTGCTATGAACAGGTACATAACTCCACACCCTTCCCCCAATGGATGGTTCCACCTTCTGCGCTGGTTCGAAACATGTAGTAGGGTCTGACAAACTTGACAGATCCCAGATCAAATGTTAATGTCAAGTAAACAAGCAATGCTCTTAGCCAATCACTGAAAATACGCCACAAATCAAATGTGATTGGTATTCATATATAGTAGTTATTTTATGAATTTAAAATGAAATCAATTAACACACAACAGGCATCTAAAACAAGCAAATGGCTCTTTGCTGCACCCGAAAAGCCCATCAATATACCGCCTACTGGGGCATATTCACTAAGGTAAATTTACCTCCAAAGTGCAGCCTTAAATGTCGCCACCTTCTGAAACAAAGGGGTGGAGCCAAAGGTATGCATGTAATGTTATTACTTTTCAAACATAGGCAGAGATCTCCATCACTGAGGTGGGGATCGTGGCCACCACTGTGGAGATCACACTTTGGGAACAAATAGAAAAAATGACTAAAGTTTATCAATTTTTTGTAAAAAAAAATATGTATTTCATTGTAAATTATAAATGTAAAATAAAATGAAACAATTATTTTACCCTCGAACAAAATAAAATGTTAGAGCACAATACATCTTCAAAATAAATGTCTACTAAATCATTCAATGATTTAAATGTAGTAATTCATTTTATTAAAGTTACTTTTAAACAAAATAAAATAAAAACACCCTACCTAGTAATTTTATTTTTAATTGATATTTACTAAATTCAATTAAAAGTTGTGTTTAACGTAAATTAATTTTATTAATTTATATTTTTTGCAACCTTTAGGGACATATTTATCATTAAGTCACGCAGTGCAGCCCAGCAAGCCATCTTGCTGCGCTGCGTGACAGGGAAAGGGCGGGAATGCGCCGTATTTAACACAAAAAGGTACATTCCTGTCTTTTTCCAGCGCTGGCGCAAAATGTGCTGCCTAGCGCCAACTCAGGCCCTCTTGCACCATGGTGAAGGGTGCCTGCACTGTAAGCAGGATTGGTTTTTTGCAGGAAGGGACACCTTCCTGCACAAAAACAACCTCCTGAGGCAATTTCCTCTTTCTATGTGTGCTGCAGAATGTAGTACATCCCCGTTACCCCTCCCCTGAGGATGCCTAGCATTTTGATGCATTCCCAGGTGTGCAAGTAATGGTAAAATCTCTGAATGTGCCAAAATCCATGGGTGGGAACACCCACACACCACCCATGGAAAACCTCCTTGGGACAAAGTAAGGCAACTTACTGATGTGCGCTGTGTTGGTTACTCCTGATTTATCAAGCCACTCAGGGCCACGCAAGGTGGGCTTGCGTGGCTTGATAAATAGCACTTAAGTGTTGTGTCACTTTTGAACCCCGTTGCGTGGCACAAAAACGATGCAACCCAATGATAAATATGCCCCTTATTTTTTAAGATTTCTGGGGGAGGGTGATACAAAGCCAGCGAGAGTACAACTACAGCAAGTTTAGAGAATAAGCAAACAGCAGGCATAGGATATTATCCCCCACATGGGGGAAGCAGGATTGAGGAAGACAGTGACGGTGGAAAAAGGGAGTCATGTAAGTTAGATAACTTGCCATTCCCTAGTTATGGGGGAAAAGTCTAGATGTAATGGGCTCCCGCAGCACGCAGCATTCTTAAGCAGTGGGGAGCGCCTTCTAGTGTGTCGAGTGGGGGGGGGGGTCAGATCGATAAGGGATCATGAGTTTGCATATTTGCTTGTCAGAAAATGTCCCCATATACTATTGAAGATGTCTAATTTGTAATTAAGAGATTATAGGTGATACGTTCATATCCAGCCACTCTGTGGAGCTCAATTATCCACTCCATGTATGTTGGCATAGAGGGTTGTCAGCAATGGTGGAGAATACACACTTTGGCCACTGCTAGTGAGGTCACCAGCTAGAAGTGGGCAGGTTGTCAGACCTGGCATGTCAGAGACATCATGAAGAATGGCCAGCTGTGGGGATGCGTGTATTGAGAGAAGGCAATAGCAGCAGAAATGCAACCATACCGCATACCAGTAACCAGCAAGCGCCAGGCAATACCGCAGATTATAGTACAGGGTACAGTTGCCAGAATTACATTTCCAGCAAAAGTCATGAGGCCACAAGTTGGCCCTCTTAAGATTCAAAGAGGACCAATCCCGGGCATTTAATATGTAAAAAATAAAGAAATTTAAGTGTAGATTTTCAAAGGATCCAGTCATGGTCGAGGAGTAATGCCACCCTGTCTTCTGGTGAGTATTCTTTCTTGAGAAGCATCAGCCATTCAAGCCTGGTCCAGGAGAGGGAGGGACCCAAGTATAGTGCTCCTCAGAATTGGTCTAGGGTCTGGAGGTATCGTGGAGAGGAGTAGGTGGTCGTCTTGTAAAGCCCCCACAGTTGCCCGAAGGCAGTGAGTCAGTTGGCAATACCACCAGTGGTCCACAGATTGGAGCTCAAATTCAAGTTTCAGGGTCAAAAACAGTTGTAAAGGTCCCATTGCTATACATTTGACATACTCTTTGCAGACCTTTCTCACACCAAGTCAGCCAGAAAAACAGTTTCCCGCCTATACCCAGGGCCATGTTGTGCTAGAGCAGTGCTATTTGATGTAGAAGCAACAGTACAATCATAAGTTTATGACCCTCCTTCCAGGCCATGACCCAGGCTTGCATTACTGGGTTCGTAGTCACCACTCTGTCCGAAGAAGCGAGATATCCTGGGGAAAAAATGATTTGGGCAGCCCAGGCGGTGATGCTCGTAGGGTACCCACCATAGAGCTGCCCAAGCTGGGAATTGGTAGGAGGCCAGTTGTGACAACTGGAAAGTCAAGCTATATAGCTGCATATACTGCAGCCGCAGACCCCTCAGCCATAGTGTCCACCCAGCCCATAGGATTTAATGTCAGCTTCGATATCTGTCAGGATTTGCTGAGGGATTCGTAGGGGTAGCATGACAAAAAGGTAATTAAAGTGGGGTGCCACAACTATCTTGACTGTCTGCACCTTCCCCCGAAGAGATAGGTTGGGGTGAGACCATATCAGGAAGTCCTGTTTGGTGCAGGTCATCAAAGGGAGAAGGTTGTCCTTGACCCTACAGGAGAGACCCCCTATTAACTCGGACCCTTAGGTATCGGAGTCCCTGTGGGACCGGCCGCATATTGAAGCCATTATTGAAGCACTGGTAGTAACACCAACATAGGTGGCGCTTTGAAAATCATAAAATCAATCTCATAGCCTGACAATCTCAAAACATCAGTGAGGCTGTCCATTACCATGGCAATGGAAGATGTGGGTTGTGACAAAAGCAGCAGGATATGATCCGCGTATAGAAGAGAATTGACCTCCCCCGCCTCAGTGGGTGTACCATCAACATCCCAGGAAACGCAGATGGCCATCGCCAGAGGCTCAAGATCCAAAAGGAAAATGAGTGGGGCATTCCAGCCATGAGCCTCAGCAAGTGACTTCTGCATTGGGGACATCATTTAAAAGGCAGACGCTACATATAAAATACTGAACCAGGCCCATGTGAGACATGACATGAAAGAGATACAGCCACTCTAGCCAGTCAAACACTTTCTCTGCATCAAAAGAAGCCACCAATCATTCTTCTTGAATATGCTTAGTCTGCCAGAAAAGGTGTGCTAGCATTGACAGATGATTGCAGGAGTTTTGACCCGGGATGACCCCCACAGTGGAATTGTGGATAAGTTTGGGTATCACCATACCCAATCATGTTGCCAGAATCTTAGCAATGGATTTCAAATTCATGTTGGGGAAGGATTTTGGATCACAGCTAGCACAATCCAATGCATTCTTGTTTTTCCTAGGGAGGCCAATGATAATTGCTTTGTTGGAAATGGCCCCTAGGGAGCCAGACTCTACAGTGTCTTCATAAGCTTGGGTTAGTGGGGACCAGCAAGCCTTTCCCAGTTTTGCAAAACACTCCAGGGAACCCGTCTTTCCCCAGCGATTTACATGTTGTGAGCGCTGCAATGGCACCCACTATCTCCTCATCTGTAAAATCATCTGTCAACAGGGCATGACCCACATCCGACAGGACCGGGAGTCGCAATGAGGGCAAAAAGGCTGAAACCTGAGGAGAGGTTGCTATGCATTCTGACCTGTAAAGAGAAGAGTAATAGGAGACGAAACAATTCACACTGTCCAGTAAATGGGTCAACATTCCCACCTCTGAGTCACGCAAGTCTAAGACAGCCATTTGCAATTCTCATTGTCTCAACTGCGCCACCAAAAAGTATTCCAGCTTTTCCACCGTGATCATTGAAATTTGAGCAATGCCTTCTTGGCAGCAGTTGTGAAAACTTGTTTAAGATCAGGAGTGGGGGGTGGCAGTGTGTTCTCCTATAAGATCATGGATAATTGCTTCCAGGAGGCTGAGTTCCCCACAACTTTTGCTTTTGACCACCACTGAGTCCTGCGTCATCTTCTCTCTCCATGTTGCCTTGCCAGCTGCCCATGGTCCCCACTGGGAATTCACAGATCCTTCAATATCTGTAAGATAGGACTCGATAATGCAGTGGAGATGCTCCTTATCCATTGAGAATTCGTATGCCATGGCCCTAGTCTTCCACCTAGCCGGTGGTGGAAGGTAACATCTCAAGGCCAAGTAATACAGGGCTGTGATCAGAATGACTGGACTCTAGAACATTGCAACGAGTCACATGAGGCAGCATTCACCCATGAGAGAGTTCATAATCTATTCAGGAATGGGTTCCATGGAGGCAAGAGAAAAAAGTATAGTCCTTAGCTGTCGAGTGGAGCAACCGCCATACATGAATGTGCGCATGATCCCCTTACAGGTTCCAGAATAGAGCTCTATTGTGTTGGTTGGGTGTGTCTGTACACCCAGTCCTATCAAGAATCGGGTTTGATGCTAGGCTCTAGCCTCCCACTAATAGACCGGGCATGTTGCCAGAGGAGGTCAAAACTTAGAAGTCTTTAGAAGCTTACAAAGAAGTGGATCTTGTCTGTAGTGTAGCGTGTATGAATCCTATGATAAACATATTATCATTTTATCTTCGCTAGAGCCCAGCTCTCATCTGCTGGTCAGGCAGGGACCACAGAGGCACTGCAATGGCTCCCAATCACAAGCATTGATGCTGGAAAAGTGTAATTTCATAGACCTGGTCATGCACACATTCTCTCTAGATAAAGGGAGGGAATGGAGTGAGGCCCGTGGGAGGGGGGTAAAGGGCAAGATGGGGAACCTTAAACATGGGGCAGGGAAAGAAGAACAAGGAGAGGGAATAGACCACTAAACTTTGGGTCTAGAGCTGGTTCCTATGCCGGACAGCATCAACTTAGTACCCATACCTTACCAGTAGACCTGCAAAATAGGGAGTATAACTGAAGGCAGAATGGGTCATGGGGCATGCAAATAGCTGCTGCTAGACATTCGAATGAGGGCAGTAACTGTGTGAAGGCGTAGCAGTGACAAGTTGCTATGTGGGCTGCCAATTGGCTGCCCTCCACGGTACATGGTTTCCAGCTTTTGTGATCTGAGGGCGTCCACTCTAGACAACCAACTGACCACCTCGAACTTTAGTAAACTCATGTGTATTTAGGTGATTATAGGGGACTTTGGACAAGTGGGCATGCCATATCAGGAAAATTATCGTGGGTGCATAGCAGAGGGGACATGAGTGCAATCAGGGTCAGACAGAGGAGAAGCTGGCACTGGAGGAAGACAAAGATGGCATGCCAAAGCACAGTTAGTTAATACCTGAGAGCCAAGTGTCGCCCCAGGTTAGTCCTCTGTGTTATTTCTTCGATAGCCTGGGTTCAGCTTAAGTGGGCACCTCAATTTGTCCCTGTCTCTTTCCTTATGCAGTGCCTCCACACCGTGTTGCAGGCCCACATGACCAGACTTTCATAGCGTAGCACCTCCTAGCCTCAGATGTCTTGGTTGGTATCCAGGCGACTTCCACAGCATCAGGGTGAAATCCTGTGGAGAGGACACCGCAGCTCCAGAGTGTTGAGAAAGTGCTCCAGGTTTCCAGGGTCAAGGAACTTTTTTTGTCTTGCCCTCATAGTCACAATCATGCAAGTGGGTTTGAAGAGCCCATAATTAAGGTTCCTTTGGTTCAGTCAGGAGCGGAGGTGCAGGAATTTTCTTCCTCTGATGTAGGTAGTCGCAGAATAACCTGCATGAAAAGGAGATACGGTGACCTTCAAGCCCCTGCCTCCATCCATGCCACCAGAAATATGAGGCGGTGTCTTGGTGGCACACAGCACATTCTTTGATTGGACAGGGCACATTTGAGTGAATCACTCTGAATGACCGAACACTACGGGCTCTCTGGAGTTCTAAGGATGTAAGTTATGGAGCACTGACGTTAGTTAACCAAGCATGTCCTCTTTTTCTACTTCCTCTGGGACCCCATAGATGCAAAAGATGCCTCTCTTCACCCTGTGTTCCAAATCAGTCACTTTATGACAGAGGAATACAGTGTCAGGTCCTCAATCTGAAATACACTCATTGTGGGTTTCCACTGCATCCAGTCAATGACCCACCCTGTCCAGACGCGTGCGCATAGTGGAGCCCTCCTGCTTCAGTGATTTCATCTCAAATGTGAGGTCAGTGATCCATGGTGTTAAGGGTGGCCCCAATGGTCGAGATTTCCTTTCAGAGCGTTTCCATGGCATAATCTGCAATCAGCATCGTCAGAAGGGCTGTCCTCGTGGTCAGTCTAGTGGAAGTCACCACCTCTGAGAACAGTAACTGCTGGTTCGGATGTTTGTGAGACCAAATGCAGTACTGCGACAGGGGCCTGGGCTCAACTATCAACAACAAATCCTCCTGCTGCGCCTCTGGGGGTGCAGTCAGAATGGCAATCAGAGGCATCCAGTAGGTGGGAAGCTTGATCTTATAAGGCACTAGGCAATACCTTTGAGTCTCCTAAGCTGTCAACAGAAGCAAGGGTAGTAGGTGGGACACCAGGTCAGTGCAGTGCCTGATGGGGGGACCAGCAGGTTAAGCAAATGTACAGGCCTTCCGTTGGTAGGCCATGGGCCCTGCCCCCTTTTGGGGTCCCACTGGGGGTATATTGCAGCCTGCACTTGGAGCCTCTAGCACAAAAGTCAAGCTGCACCAATAGGGTGGAACCTTAAAAGTTACTAGCTGGTACAGATATACCGCAGCAGGGCGCGGCACACGAGGAGAGTCCAGTTCAGTTCCACTTGACTCTGCATCATCGTGGCTCATGATCCAACCTTATGATTAGGCAGTCTTTTTGTGCCCAAGAGCGATACACTGTCCACAGTGAGACATTCCCAGGTCCTCCTTGAGGACAGCAGTCAGCAGAGGGGGCTGTTGCATCATGCTCAAGAAAGTACCTGAGGAAGCACCTGAGGGGGTGGGGGGTTGCCTTAATCAGCCCATGTTGGCAGATCCCAGGCCACCAAGTCATATCTGTGCAGGCCTTTCACAGGTGGAGCGTCACAGTTCCGAGATTTGTCAGGGCCAGCTTATAGTCAGCGTAGCCATGGTCGGGGAAATCCTTAGTGAAGTGATCAAGATCATGCAGTTTCACACGGCTTCACATTGTACACTGCTCAGTAGGGGAGGTTCTTCACTATAAAGGGTAGGCCCTCAATCCAGGCCTCATGAAGGTCTCCAGGCATTTCTGTAGCATTGCCGTAGACAGCACTGGCACACTCGAGCCCCATTCAAGCCGGCTGTCTCTCCCTTAGCTCAAGCGGCCCCAGAAGACATTCACACAGGTTAAGAGGATTGCGTAATCCCTAAGTGTTGGTAAGACTCAGCCTCGGTCACTGGTATGCACTCTACCCATGGGCCCACAAAGGGAGGACGCCTCCGTTCAAGAACCTTACAGAGCTGTGCTCAACCATCGAGCCGGATGATGTAGGCCTCAATCACAAGTGGATTGACATAGGGTCCGGGGTGCAATATACCGAAATGGTTACACCCCCAAGTGGACTAGAGGTGGGTGCACTTCAGTCTTCTGTCTGTGAGCATGAACGAGCCAGCATGGTGGTAGGGAGAGCCATTGCTGATACGGAGCTCTGGAAAGGAGCGGCCATCGCAGTCGACTCCTAGCTTCGTCTCTCCTACATTATATTTTTAAATAAAAGTTTTAAAAATGTATTTATATTTTTGATACGTTGACTATTAATTTGTAAGTTTATAAAATATTTAATGATTAATTTTGAATAATTTTTAAGAATAAAAATACATTCACTTAATTTAAAATTGGAAATAATATAATTATTTTAACATAATTTTTATAGGGTGTTATAGTAAGTCCCTGCCGTCATCATTTCCTATGGAAGTGTGTTACAGTACCTGCTCAATGCTGGTGGTAAATGTTTGTCGAAAAACCTCATCAGAATGTAGAATGAAGTGTGTTTTTACAGTCGAAAAAAATGGCCCCACCCGGGAAATTCCTCATTCCATCAGGTTTAACTTGTAATTTTACATTACTGTACGGATTTACCACACATTATGGTAAATGCGCAAGTGAATCTACTGTGCAATAACGCCCCAGTACTGTGCAACTAGTAATTGGGGCCTAAGTAGTACTTTTATATATAAAGAGATCTTCCCATATAAAATATGAGGGGTGGAGATTTGTTAATGGCATTTTGTAATAAGCAAGTAGTACCTATATAGTATTACTTTATGCAGTACTAACTGCACTTTGTGAATTGGTGTTAAGGCAGGGAAATCTACAGTTTTAGTATTTTCTCTGATATGCACCTGTTTGTCCTAACTCTACTATTGCAAATGTATTTCTTTTTTCTTTAGAAAGAAAATTAATCCATGTGAAGCCTTACCTTCACGTACTGCCATTGAAAACATTGGAATGTTTCATGCTTTTCCCCTCACTCCCTGGACCACTTGGGCCTCGTTGATAAAAGCATATACCTGGTTACTCACCGGTATTCTTCATTACTCCTAGTCCTGGTCTTCCCATTCCAATCCTGAGCCGAGCCCATCCCTCCCTCCCTGTTTATGTTTGTGGTGATTGTTTAGAGTTTTTCTTTTCCCTGGATTTCTTTGGTATTCTCAGGCATTACTGGTGATGCACTTCCCCCTTTATGCATGCCGGGTAGGCAGCGCCATATTGGGGGAAGTGTTTGACCTCTGCTGGGTAATAGGTTTCTGCAGAGCAGACGAGCTGCTTATTGTTAAGGAGTGGAACGGGCAGACGAACGAGGAAGTAATGTGCAGAAGCGAAGTTGTGTATGACTAGCGTTCCAAAGGTTTTTGAATGTCCATAACGTTAAAGCCTCACAGTTGTTTAACCAGTTGTCGAGTTCACTCTTCTTGGAACACTCTCGACTGGAGAATCATCAGCATACTTGGAAGATTTACTACGATCAAAAGTGATTAAAAAAAACAAGTGTAAAGCTTCACTATGCTGAGTTTCTGAATTTGTAAAGCTTGCCTTGAGTTTTACACGCTCACTCCTAAATTGTCACTATTTCCAAGCAAAACATATTTTTGATTCGTGCCTAGTCTGGCAACAAAACAACTGGCATTCTTCTACATGCCTTTGACTTTAAAGTTTGTTTGTTGTTTGGCAAATCTGAGGTATGGTTCTTAAAAGTCCTACAGGATATATGTGGCTGTTCCACATTTAAAAGTTGCAAGGGAACATTAATGTATACAGTGGCATACTTTTGCCACTGAAACTTACAACTAGAAATATTGATATCTCTGTATTGGGGTAGTGGAGCTTATCATAAGTGTGAAGTGAAAATCGAGAGCAGTGTGAGCTCAAAACTACATACAACATTTTTAAAAGGTTACATTAAGGTTCACTGCAAAACGATTGGCTTCTGCAACAGCATGGACAGTCAGAGGCTCCCCTATTCCATAGATGTCGATTCCCTAAAATGCCAATGATACTGGAAGTGACATCACACACCATTTGATTCACGATGACATCACAGGGTTGACCTTGGTGCCGCCTTTAGCCTCATAGTTGTTACTGGAGACTTACTTAAGGGCAAGTGGTGAAGGGGCTCTAACACTCCTGTTTACTTCCTGTTCCTGCAGTGCCTTCAAGCCTCCAGAGACCAGGGGCATTAGGGGGATTACCAGGGCACAAAAGAGCAACACAGGGGTAGCAACTACTGCTTCTGGCTTCTCGTAATAGACCTCTATGTCCAATTCTGAACCTGACTTTACTAGAAGCCTGCAAACGCTCTGTCGAAGGGTTAGGTTAATTCAAAACATCTAATGGCAATGCAAGGTCGAGGGGCTGCAACCCATGGGACACGCACCTGCCTCTGTAATTGGTTTGCAGCACTTTCTTCTACTCTTCCCTCTTAACCTCCCTATTAGGAACAAATACTGAATCCCTAACTAGCGTATGGGGTCGGCTCGTCTCGCTGTGCATTATTTGTAAAGTGGTCTTGATTACAGAAATATACAGCATCCAGCTCAATATGTCAAGCCGGCTTCTGCTAAACTGCAATTGGAAATTGCTTTCTGTGCAATAAGACAACAAATACCATTATATGCTTAGGTAAGTGCAATATCGCAAATTGGCTGTTACATTTATATTACAAGAAACTGTTACATTTTTAATATTGTTTATATCGTGTGGACCTGTACTTTGTCTTGCTTTAATATTTTGTAAGGAAGAACTGCGGCGAACCACGTCGTGATCACAGACACACACATCTTTCTCTGCTCTTTGAATAAATCAACCTGTCTGAGATGTCTTGTTCATCTCCCCTTTGGACATAAGATTGGGTGATTCAAGCTGTCATCAGGTAATCTCTCCCCTACCCCCCACCCTTTAAATGGAGCGTTAGTCCTGAGACAGCTTGGTCCAGGTCCAAAATGTTGTTTGAATGTATTAAGTTTGATGCATCTTTAAAGATCCATTTGTCTTCTTTGCCAAGGACGACAAGAAAGATGACTTTATGAAGCATACCTCTAATTCTGCACTGGACACGCCCCCGATAGAGAGCACGTCTGCAGAGCACTAGTGTGCCGGAGGATATTTTTGGAAATTGATTACTACACCTGCATTGTTGCATGAATCTATAAACTTCCATATTTGCATTTATGTAATGCAAGCCACGCTGATGAGCAACAAGCATGCTACACAGTAGTAAAGAGCAAGGAGGGACTAAGTCCACAATGCGAAGGGAAGAATTCGACATCATGAGGCAGTGGAGAGAACTCCTCTTCATGGGCGAGTGAGAAGTGGATCTGGGACTGTCCCAATCAGAGATGGATGAGATGTTCCTTGAGGAGGGGTGTATTTGTCTCCTTTCTGAACTACAGGAGGAAAGAGCAAGCCTAGTGTGAAGAGAAATGTCAGTGTAGAATCCCAGGGAAAAAGAGAGATAGCTTGAATACTGTTTGTTTTTATATTAGCATTTCTTATTTTCGAACCTGACTTGTTGCAGTGTTTTAAAATGGTCGTCTATCAGAATCTCAACATAAATCTGATGGTGGAGTAGGTCAAAGTGGCAGCCAAATGAATTTGTAGGGCATGGACCGGTCAGCCACTTGGACCACAATTCAGATTGTGGGCATGCTGTAAGAACACAGCTTTCTGACTGAATGTAAGTTAACAGGAGGGAGGTGTAGTGATATGATGTGACGCATTCTGTAGCTGTACCTAGTGTTTGTTTCCTCACTATTGATGAAAGAAGAACCTCTGAAAAGCATAGGGGTGACATGAAATGATTACATAATGTATCAGGATATAGAAAAGTTGTCATATGAGGAATAAATATTTTGAAAATCAAGAAGGATTTATGGATTTTTAAAATGAATAATTAAAAGATGTTTCCGCCTAGTACCTGTGCGATTGGAAACTTTGACCAATCGTGAGCAAGCCTCACTGTTTCCACCCAACTGATCCACAACAATTCTCCACTACGTTCCTTTGCAAAGCAGCTTCTCATGTCTACTCACTATGGGAATTTGAGTGTGGTACATATTGGTTTCAGGAGGTGGGAATTTGGGAAGATGTTACAGAAAGTCATGGAGGTGGAGGAGGAGCCAAACCGGGAGATCACAGGGGCCAGATAAACAATGCAGCTGGATGAAGAAGTAGGTGCTCTGACACTGACGCAAGAAACTCACACTGGAGCCTTCAGACAACCCAGAGGGCTCAGGGGTAGGCCGGTGTGACATCTTAGCCACGCTGACAAAATGCCCCAAATTCCTAAATTTTTCAGTTGGCAAAATTCCAGAAATTACTTATCATGCAATTTTGCCTAATTTTTGCCAGCCAGAGCAAACATTTGGCAAAATTATGGTTTCACAGAAAACGTCTCCTCGAGAAACATTATCTTCTCAAAACCGTCTGGTATCTTGCAAAAACTTTTATGCAAAGTATGGCTTTTAAAAAGACAAACCTTTCACACTGGAATCATAATTTCACTAAATTTTCATCAAAATTCAAGAAATTCTGTACAACAATTAAGCAATTTTGCACACTTTACTCAGCACTGCAGACCATAGGTAGTACATCCCTACTGAAAGCTGAACCAGAGGGCCAGCCATTTTAACAGGGCCAAAATATTTTTTCTGCCTCCTGTCTGATCTAACATTATGATATAACTGAAAATGGTGATTTGGCTTGTAAGTACTTGTCCCAAATCACCATCAAATAGAGAAAACAGAACTTAGGGAAGAGCTTAGTGTACCCTCTTTTTGTCCGTTTAACTGCATAGGTAATGTTCTTAAGTGGGATAAAAACACAACACAGCAATGTTCCTCAGTTTAATATCTAATAGAAAAGAAAAGGCTGTCCATCTGATATTTATGGATAACCTTTGCTTTATGGGTGGAGGAAGATATGACTAGCAGTCCAAATATCTAAGACCTCTGATTGCCAACCTCAGCCCAACTCCTAAATTACATTTGGTGGAAGGCTACACCTCTGCTGTAGGGCTATGTATTCTACTGGTGCAGGAAAACTCAGACTGCTCTTGTTTATCACATGCACAGACTTAGGTAGCAAATTCAAAATGGGGTATAAATTCCAAGACTGGGATTGGATGTCTTTTCCAATCCCCTGGAGATGATGATACCTTGCTGATGCTGGTCAGAAACACTTTCAACTATGATGATAACATGGACCACTATATAAAAACTGACTCACAGTATTCATTGTCACCACCAACTCTCCTCCACCCATTAAACTCGAGACAGGTGCCACCAATACAGCTGGGGCAGTCTCACAAATGTCTGGTAATGGAGCAATCCCAAAGAAATATTCTTCTGTCAAACAGAAATGCAGGGAACAAAGGAATGACAACCTCCAGGCATCTGAATCAGTCCAAAGTAAAGATGCAGTTGATACAGATTAAGGAAGAACACGTTAATTGAGACAAAAAGTTTGCCAATCCTGGCTAAGCTTCAAAGCATTGAGGACAAATAGATGCCATCTCCCAACCTGTTACAGAAATAGAGGCTCAACTGATCTGTCTACAAGTGCATTTGCAAAATGTGGATGGCAAAAAAATGAAATTGTCCCAGGAAATTGGGTGGATACCTTTCTACAGTGCCCTGCTAAATTGAAAATAGTAAATGGTGCCAAAAACACAATTTGCTATGGATGTCAGCGAAACCCATAAAATGCTGATAAAAATAAAGCCGAAAGAGCAAGCATGTTGACATTGCCGCTAGCTGTAGAGATTGCCTTCTAATACTTCACCTGAGAAAGACAATAAAAATGTTCCAAAGTAAACCAAGAAGGAGTAGAAATAAATGATGAAGATGGAACGAAAATTCTACAGGTAACTTGCATGACTCCACATCATTGAGGCATGCAGGTATGCTGCATGTCAGACGTAAGGGGGGCTTCCGGGTGGTGGGGTCTGTAGGTCCGCTACTACAATTAAAGGCTATCTCGAGAATCGTCAATTTAAAAGATTGGGGTGACTAGCTAGTCAGAATACATCAACATTTATGTTTTTAGACACAAATGAAATGATGAGATACCTTAATGAGATTAATGTCTAAAGTTTATACTTTCTTACGGACAGTTACCTCAATAATTAGCAGAAAATATGTATGATGTCCCTTTTTCATAAAAAGAGATTAGTTGTGATGTATTGGCAAGCCTACTTATTGTCTAGCGGTTAACTGTGGCAGTGGGAGCAGTGGGGCAAGAACCATGTTTCCTATACACTGCTGATGCCCAGATAATATAATGGTGGCATTAGTCAGCCTTGAAAATTTGACTATACTTTTGATTGTAAAGTTATGTCTGTCTGGCCAGTGTATCATATAAGATAGCTATGTGGGTGATCCGTGCTGCAGGTGTCAGCAAATATGTAGGTCACAGTTTCATTTTAAACATTTGGGTAGGTATAGTTATGAAGGTAATTTCTTAAATGATGTAAAAACAATAAAACATTGCATTACAGCCCTTACTTGCATCTCTTGCTTTCCTTCCTATTTGGGTCTCTCCCTAGCGTTATAGCCTGTCTCTTGCCTGGTGTCGATTCTCAGACACATTGAAGCATTGTTTATTTGTTTACTTGTCGTGAGGTTTATATATGGAGCCACATGCTGCCTCCCAAGGTCCAAAGCCATTTCAGTTACCGCCATTTGCCCCACGATGTACGTCAAGGCGAATTGCATGCTGAGCAGCTCTTCAGAATTGTCATAAGGATGAGCGGATGTGTGATGGAGGTGAATTAAGCATGGGCAAAGCTCCACAATGTACAAGGCAGCTGTCACCTGGATGAGGCACAACGTCTCAGCTGAGTCTTAAAGTCACCTAAAGCCGGCAGTAAATTGTATGTGTACTCCTAAGGGGCCGAATACACTAGCTGGAGCACGGGAATTTGTCATGCTATTTTACTGTTAGTCTGTAGTAAATTTGCCCCAGTATCCTGCAACTACAAACCCCTGGAATCGGGAATAACTGTGTGGGATAAATTTTTCTAGTCATCAAAGCATATTCCCTATTTTCTGAGCAGGAGGTAAGGGAGGGAAGGGGATTTTTTCTGGCAGTGGGCATTGTGTGCTTTCCCCTGTCAGAAAAAAATGGGTTATGAGGTCTGGCTGCTGCTGCAGCCACGGTTTCATGCAATTTTTCTTGTCTGAATTCTCCCACACCCAGATAAAACAGGTGTGGATAAACTGACCCACTTGGGTCAGGTGGAGCGGAATTCCATGAGATAATTACACTGTGGCTCTTTACTAATCAGCCCCTAAGTGGAATGTGGATCAAGTATGTGATATGCATATTAATATGCTAATGTTAGAGATCAGTCACATGACCCGTTATCTTTTGACATAGCTCTGCGAAATTTTGCATACGCTGCAGAATTCAGTGTATAAGAAACTGACACGGCTTTGCCCCTCATTCATATTTCCATGGTGTACAAAAAAGTATTCAGATGCTGGGCAGTAATGGAAGGAACTTTTTACACTGCTTCAAGTCATGAAAAACAGGGATCCAAATCAATACTGGCTGGAAGATTATGACACAAATTAGTCACGCGAGGAAGTCACACTGCTACCTCATCTATCCAATGAAACTCTTGGGCACACTAAGGGCCCGATTACGAAGGTCGCTGCCTCCCACCCGTCTTCCGGATTACTACTTTTCAGTGGTCTGGTAGGCAGGTGGCCTGGTGGTCCCGAGGCGGTACCTCTTTGAAAGGCGGCGATGCCTTTGAAAAAGGCATTGCAATGGGACAGCACCACAAGGTTCCTGCACGGCATGGACTCAAAAGTCCATGCTGTGCAGGAACCTATGTGCATGCACACGGGGGGGGCACATGTTATTGCCCCCTTGTGTGCACGCACATGCGGTTGAGGCACAGGGGGGCCCTACGGGGTTCCCTTTCTTTCCTCTCCTCCAAGCTTTATGTATGTAAACCCAGGAGGAGAGGAAACTCATAATATGCTTAGCGGGAGCGCGGTGGTCCCGCCAAGCATATTGGGGCCTCTGATCACCACTCCAATGCCAGGAAACGGCGGTTCCCTGGTGGAACCGGCAGTCCCAGGGTGGTCCAACCACCCAACTCCTAATGGGGCAGTCATACTGCAGGTGCAGCCGTGGCTGGATCCGCCACCGCCGTACCACTATGAGTCTGGCGGTCCTTGGACCGCCAGACTCATAATAGGGCATACTTTTATAGATCCGAGTGGATACTATACTTATTGTGCAATTTGCAAGAATGCTATATACTTCATTTAGCTCTACCATGAATTGCTATCCATAGCTTAACAGCTGCAAGATTGTAGGTAGATTTATCTGATTAGTCCCTAAACACAGCTTTTAACCACTTTCTCTTTGGGGAAAACACTTGAACTGAGCATCTGACATATTTAATACATATGAATATTAAACCCATACTAATCTTTACAACCACAGCAGTGCATTATGTGTACACAGAGCACCCTTGTGTCACATTACTTTCTGAGACCTTTCCGATCAAATATTAATCAAATATTAATAAGTCATGAGATATGTCAGTCCTAATTTATCTTTAACAAGTTTTATCATTGAACGTAATTTTGTTTGATGATACACTGTATCCTGCTCTTATATTTTTGATTCCATTGTGTCCAACCTTCTGCAAGTAGATCCTACAAAGAGATTGGCCTTCCGCTAGATGCAGCAGGAGTGGACCACAGGACTGGGCCATATGCCTCCTGTGATGCAGTCAACTCCAACTGTGCATGGCTGTTGGCTGTACAGAGCACGACTAGCCCACGGGGCCTGACCTTCAGCCAGGTCTTGACCCTACCTCTCATGCCCACCCTTTAACTTGGCTTCCCTTAATTGATGTGCACTAAAATTGTCATTCCTAGTGTGAGGTAAACATACTAAATATTTGCTATATATCATGCAGATTTGTTAAATGGTGCCAGAGGTATAAACCACTCTAAAAATTACTTTTCAATGGAAATTGCAATTTAACATAACTTGCATTTTCAAAATGGTGACCTGAATTTGTGCGAATTCGCTAATTTGGTGCATCAAAAGTCATTTTTATTCTCTAATTGTCAAATCTTGAATGCAACAGTCACATCTTCTCTTATCAAGCCTGTCTGAAATAAAGGCAACTCCTTCCTACAGCCACTATGTTCCTTAACACACCTAAATATCAGGTGGAAGCAGGAGGTGTTAGAAATGGGATTTTTGATAGGCTAGGGCGTGGTCCAAAGCCAGGCAAAAACCACCACTCTAGTCAGGATAAGGGAGTTACACGTCTAAAGTAACCCCTGCTCACCCCCTTGGTAGCTTGGCCCGAGCAGCCAGGCTTATCCTAGAGGCAGTGTGTAAAGCATTTGCACATAACTTACAGTAATACAGTGTTCACACCACAAAAGGACACCACACCAGTTTAGAAAAATATCCAATATTTTTATATAATTAAAACAAGACCAAAAACGACAAAAATCCACAATACTATATGTAAAAAAAAAGTCTGCAGTTATCAAAATAAGTTTCAAACAAAGTTCCTCGATGTCGATAGCTCCGTCCGGGGCTACCACGGCGTCGTGAACAACAAATCCAACAGTTCTGGCTGGTCGCGGGGTCGCGGTCCAGCTACGGTGTCGGGAAGACCCGCAAACAGTACCTGTGAGAAATGCAGGGCGATGAGGCCCTCAAAGTCACTCACGTTGCAGGTCGAGCTCCTCTCTGATGAAATCAGGAGCGCTGGCGTCGGCAGGCGTCGGGCGCTGCAGTGCGAAGTGCAGCGGTGTGGTGCTCCCAGATCGCGGTGCGAGCAGCGGCTCGGTGGCAGCGTCGGATGGCGCCGTTGGTGAGACCAGGGTCGCAGTGCGAGATGAAGGCGGTGCTCGTCACGGTGCCTTCAGGACACGGAGTCGGCAGTGGCGTCGTAGACGTCGTTGAGTTGCTTTTCCTCTGATACAGCACAAAACACACAGTCCCCAGTGCTGCGGGCAGAAGAGCTTGAAGTCTTTGCTGTTCCTGAGACTTCGTGAACAGGGGGCAAGCTCTACTTCAAGCCCTTGGAGAGACTCACAAAATAGGTTGCAGAAAGTCCAGTCCAGGCCTTTCACTGCCCAAGACAGAAGCAGCCACTGCAGGTCAGCCCAGCAAAGCACAGCAAAGTGGTAGTTCCTCCTCACAGCTTCTCCAGCTCTTCTTCTTGGCAGACTTCTTGATCCAGATGAGTTCTAAAGTTCAGGGGTCTGGGCCCCAGTATTTGTATCCAAAAATCCTTTGATCCTCTAGGCAGAGGGTGTCTGTGCCCAGCCAGAACCAGTTCTGCCTTCTCTGGTGTGAATTCCTGGCAGGAGGTGGAGACGGCATTGTCAGAAGAAGACCAGGCCCTTTGAGGTGCAAGGAAATCTCCTCCCCCTTCCCCCATTGCATACAGGCATGGAAGGGCTCACAACTACCCTCAAATGACCTGAGACCCCCCCCACTCGAAGGGAACCTGCGCCACCAGACACTGGCGCTCTGAATTGTCGACTGCAATTACTTGGTGGAATGCCCCGGGGACTACCTGCCTCTCAGAGACCAGGTGACACCGAACTGAGGTCACACTGGCTCCAGTATCCCGGAGAGCCTCTACCCTTTTCCCATTGATGGTCACCCAGGTGCTGTATTTCTTTGTGTTAGGGGGCACCTGGGCCCCTGGGACCATCTCACTGTCCCCTAGTGAGACGAGGGTCATTTCTGCGGGGTCCCCACCCTCCTGTGGGTACTCCTCCTCCTCCCCAAGTGCTACACTAGCCAACACCTTGGACTGCCCACCAGTGGGTGGCTGTGCCCCCTTGGAGCACCTGGGGTCCCCCTTCATGTGCCCCACCTGGTCACAGGTAAAACATTTGCGGGGGCCGGTCTCAGCAGGCTTTCCTGACGAGACCCCCTGTTTCTTATCTCTGGGGGGATGGGAACCTTTACCCTGGGTGTTCATTTGGGGCCCTTTAGAGAACTCCTGTGCTTTACCCTTGTCCCCCCCACTTTTCTGCTGGGGACCCTGCCCACCTTTGGCTGAGTCTCCCCCAAACGCTTTCTTGTGGACCCTGGTACTAATCCAGCAGTCCGCCTCCATAGCAAGCTTCCTAGGGTCAGTCAGCTTACTATCAACTAGGTGCTGGCGCAGATCTGCAAAACATAGACTGGACAAGTGCTCCCATGCAATCAAATTGTAGAACCCCTGATAATCTGTTACACTACTGCCCTTCACCCAGCCATCCAGTGACCGGCAAAACACATCCACACATTCCAACCAAGTGTTGGCATCAGACTTCTTACTGGACCTGAACTGATCCCTGTACTTTTCAGGAGTAAGACCATACTTAGTGAGGAGGGCGTCCTTCATGTCTGGATAAGTGAGGTGATACCCCTTACCCAAAGCTATTAAAGTGTCCCTCGCTTCTTCAGAGAAGAGAGGCCACAATCCTGCTCCCCAATTCTCCTCAGGGACCCCATTCATGTGGATTGCTGCCTCGTACCCCTGAAACCACCTTTGTATGTCATCCCCCTTCTTGAATTCCTTGCCCACATTCTTAGGGATGTGCACGATTCTGTCTGCCTGTCTTGACGAGTTGCTGCCACCATCTGAGCCGGGCTTACTTCTTAGCTCCAGCTCCTTAAGACCTCGTTCATGGTCTAATATCATCTTCCTCTCCTCCATTTCTAGCCTGAGTTTTTCCAACTCGAACTTCCTTGCTTTCCGCCTGTCCTCCAGCTCCTCTGGGGACAGGCTACTGCTGCCTGGCCGGAAGGGTTCCCCCCCTCCCAAAAGCACATGCACCCATGGAATAGGCCCCTCCGCCTCTCCACTAAGATCGCCAGATTGCCCACTTGTATCTCTGGCTGCTACCCAGGCCCTCAGCGCCTTTTGTAGCTCGTCCTTCCTAGTGAGGCCTCTGACTTGGACTTTTAGGCTCTTGCAAATGGATTTCAATTCCCTAACATTGTAGAGTTCCAACCTATCCTCCTCAAAGGCAATTTCCAGGGATGCAACGGATGATGCTCTTGATTCCGGCATGATGAAGTAGCAAGTTCAAACTGGCAAGATCAAAAAAATAGGCCACAAATAAAAAGGACTAGTATGTGGCACGCAATTGTCTGCGATATGGTAGTAGTGCACACCAATCACTGTAAGTCAAGTGCAAACGCAAGTCCTATCCTCACCGCTGCCAACCAATGTTAGAAATGGGATTTTTGGTAGGCTAGGGCGTGGGCCAAAGCCAGGCAAAAACCACCACTCTAGTCAGGATAAGGGAGTTACACGTCTAAAATAATCCCTGTTCACCCCCTTGGTAGCTTGGCACGAGCAGCCAGGCTTATCCTAGAGGCAGTGTGTAAAGCATTTGCACATACCCAACAGTAATACAGTGTTCACACCACAAAAGGACACCACACCAGTTTAGAAAAATATCCAATATTTTTATATAATTAAAACAAGACCAAAAACGACAAAAATCCACAATAATATATGTAAAAAAAAAGTCTGCAGTTATCAAAATAAGTTTCAAACAAAGTTCCTCGATGTCGATAGCTCCGTCCGGGGCTATCACGGCGTTGTGAACAACAAATGCAACAGTTCTGGCTGGTCGCGTGGTCGCGGGCCAGCTACGGTGTCGGGAAGACCCGCAAACAGTACCTGTGAGAAATGCAGGGCGTTGAGGCCCTCAAAGTCACTCGCGTTGCAGGTCGAGCTCCTCTCTGATGGAATCAGGAGCGCCGGCGTCGGCAGGCGTCGGGTGCTGTGGTACGAAGTGCAGCGGTGCGGCGTGCGGTGCCCCCAGGTCGCGTTGCGAGCAGCGGCTCGGTGGCAGCGTCGGATGGCGCCGTCGGTGAGACCAGGGTCCGCGGTGCGTGATGAAGGCGGTGCTCGTCA
Source organism: Calotriton arnoldi (assembly GCA_963921515.1). NCBI lineage: Eukaryota > Metazoa > Chordata > Amphibia > Caudata > Salamandridae > Calotriton > Calotriton arnoldi. Next base: position 71,943 of record CAWUFW010020750.1, on the reverse strand, counting down.
CGGTGCTAGCAGGTCACGGTGCAAGCAGCGGCGTCGTCGTTGCTGAAGCGCTGTCATCGGCTGACGAGCGGGAGTCGATGGTGCCGGTGTCGGTGGGCCAAGGCTGCGGTGCGGGATGAGGGTGGTGGTTCGTGTGACTTACGAGCGGTGCCCTCGAACCACGGTGCAAGCAGCGGCGTCTATTTTGGCGTGGAGCGGCGGCGTCGGGGAGGCCAAGGCATCCTCGTGAAGCAAGGCGGTGCGGAGTGCGGTGCCCACAGGTCGCGGTGCGAGCAGCGGCTCGGCGTCGTCAACAGGCATCGTCGGTGAGACCAAGGTCGCGGTGCGGCGTTGCGGCAGTGCTCTCTGTGGTGCCAAGGCTTCGGCGTGAAGCGAGGCGGTGCGGAGTGCGGTGCCCACAGGTCGCGGTGCAAGCAGCGGCTCGGTGGCGGCGTCGACAGGCGTCGTCGGTGAGGCCAAGGTTGCGGTGCAGCGTTGTGGCGGTGCCCTCTGCGGTGCCTTCAGGACACGGAGTCGGCAGTGGCATCGTAGATGTCGTTGAGTTGCTTTTCCTCTGATACAGCACAAAACACACAGTCCCCAGTGCTGCGGGCAGAAGAGCTTGAAGTCTTTGCTGTTCCTGAGACTTTGTGAACAGGGGGCAAGCTCTACTTCAAGCTCTTGGAGAGACTCACAAAATAGGTTGCAGAAAGTCCAGTCCAGGCCTTTCAATGCCCAAGACAGAAGCAGCCACTGCAGGTCAGCCCAGCAAAGCACACAGCAAAGTGGTAGTTCCTCCTCACAGCTTCTCCAGCTCTTCTTCTTGGCAGTCTTCTTGATCCAGATGAGTTCTAAAGTTCAGGGGTCTGGACCCCAGTATTTGTATCCAAAAATCCTTTGATCCTCTAGGCAGAGGGGCCTGTGCCCAGCCAGAACCAGTTCTGCCTTCTTTGGTGTGAATTCCTGGCAGGAGGTGGAGACGGCATTGTCAGAGGCAGACCAGGCCCTTTGAGGTGCAAGGAAATCTCCTCCCCCTTCCCCCATTGCAGCCCAGGTCTATTCAGCCCTTTCCTGACCCTACCTAGACTATCTGGAGCCCTCCTGCTCCCCAGCCTTCTGTCATCTAAAACCCAGACAGGCAATCTACATTCCAGCAGAGGAACACGGGATGACTGAGCAAGAAAATACTTAGGGCCATATGTATGAAGCCAATTTGCGATCGCAAATTAGCAGTGTGCAATGTATCACACTGAAACCCCCTCGCAAAATAAGGAATCGCAAATTTTGCGATTCCCTATTTCTGCGATTGCATTTAAGGAATCGCTAATTGCGATTCCTTAAATGCAATGTAAGAAGCACAAAAGAAAGTGCGATTTGGGCTTAGGAATCGCAAATTACCACCAACTTCAAGTTGGTGGTAACTTGCGATTTCACTTAAAAATGCACTATTTTAAATTTTTAAAGTGCCATGTGGCGCACATACATGCCCTTAGGGCACGTATGTGTGCCACATGTGCACACATGCACATTTCAGGGTGCAACAGGGTGTCCTTTGACACCCTGGCACCCTTGAAATTGCATTCTCAATTTGCGATTCTCTAATTGCTAATCGCAAATTGAGAATGTCTTCCCATTCATTCCTATGGGCCTCTAGGCCCATAGGAATGAATGGGGAGGTATTCCTTAATTGCGAATCGCAATTTGCGATTCGCAATTGAGGAATATGAAGGATTCGCAAAATTTATTGCAAATCCTACATACATAGCGTTTTGCGATTCTCAAATAGCGATTCGCAGAAAATTGCTATTTGAGAATCGCAAACGGACATTTTGATACATATGGCCCTTACTTTCTAAAAATGATATTTTCAAACACAGAATGTAAAAATCACCTTCACTAAAAGATGTATTTTAACATTCTGAGTTCAGGCATACTAAACTCGAATTTCTACCTTGTTCCCTGGGTCAGTTTAGGATTATAAGATGTTATAATCAAACTGCCCATTCTGGCCTATAACAGATAGCCTTGCAATAGTGAAAAACGAAATTGGCTGTTATTCACAATCAGGACATGCCACACACACCCGGGGTGTCCTGCCTTTCCCATACACTGCACCCTGCCCACAGGGGTACCTTGGGCCTACCTCAGGGGTGCCTGACATGTAAGAAAAGGGAAGGTTAGGGACTGGCAAGAGTGTGCACTGGCCAAGTCGACATGGCAGTTACAAACTGCGCGCAGACTCTGCAATGGCATGTCTGAGGTACCTTTTCAGGGCTACTCACGTGGGTGGCACAATCAGTGCTGCAGGCCCACGAGTAGCATTTGATTCACAGGCCCTGGCACACTTAGTGCACTTTACTAGGGACTAGCAAGTAAATCAAATATCCAATCGTGGAAACACGAATCCATAACACAATTGACACAGAGAGCGCCTGCACTTTACCACTGATCAGCAGTGCGAAAAGTGCACAGAAACGTTACGCCAGCAAAAACAGAGTCAAAACCGGGAGGTCAGAAAGCAAAAACTCAGGGGAAACACGCCAAAAGATGCCAAGTCTAACAGGAGGTCTCTCAAATAAATGGAGGAAAAAGGCAAGTGGCATAAAATATCCAAATTAGAAAAAAAGTAGAGGTACCTGGAACTTGCAGACCTCAACATGAAATATATTGGGGCTGAATGCAGCTACAGCAGGATTTTAGGAGACCTAGCTGAAGGAAATCCTGCAAGAGAAATAGTGTCCTAAAAGCAGTGGCAGCTGGTGCAGGTAAGCACGGTGGGCGGGGGCAGTGCGGGGCGGGGGGAGGGAGTCGACAGACAACGGAATAGGGAAAAATAAATAAATCCTACTCCATCGCCTGTCCCACCTGCCCCGCCCCACTGCTGTTACCTGTGCCGGCTGCGCCTGCTTAAGAGAAGGGAGAAAAGAGAGCCAGGAGCAAATGTAATCAGGAAGGAGAAACCACTACCACAGTTACAGAAGGGTTTGTGATGCATGCTACTAATTGTTTCAGCTCCTTATTTAGGGAGATACAGGAGATGAAGACAGACAAGAAGTAGGAAGTGACATACAGGAAGTTGATCTGCCTTGATGGATCAGAAAGCTCACAAACAAGATATTAGCGGAGGAGACCAATTTGGACTGAGAAAGACATATTGTGTCACTTACTGTTTCATAGGAAGAGTAAACAGAGCATGGAGCCATATTGAGCACAAGCACAAAACTAGAATTCCCAAAAGAACTTCCAAGGTAAGGGTAAGTGGCTAAAAAGATTTGCCCCAACACAGCTTTATAACAGAAAGCATTGTGTTAGAGTGAAAAATACAATGTAGAACGCTCCTTGCTCACCAGCGTGCAGGTAGAAAGATAGGCACCTGGCTGTCCAGATTTAATGTAGCTCCCAGACTCACTGGCAAGCCGACGTTCCATCAAAGCACATCCCCAGGAGCAACTCAGCACCCAGAGGCAGACATAGGTGCCACTCTGTGGCCTCCGCCTACCAACCAGTGTGACACAAATTAAAACTCATTTTCCAAGCCTATGGAGACTGGCTCTCTCCTTCTGTATTCCAGCAATGCCTCTACTGCCTCCACATTATCCAACAAAAACGTTTTTTTCATTACACCACACTTGCATGGCTTGCAAAACTTAAAACTCAAGTTATTGAAAAAATGAATACATACAATCTCTTCATGAACCAGTCACATCTATCGAAACACTTCAATTTGATTGGTGGAACTCAGAAGGTTCATGCTTGCGATTTCATCTGATAAGGTATCTGTTATGCCTTACGTGCTTGTTCCTTTAACACATCCATTTAAAATTGCCAGTGATTCTGGAATCTGGTATATATTCTAATTTATGCGAGCTAGCTGGCTGTGGTGGACAGAATGCTCATTTGTTTGCCGAAATAAAGGTGTTTCTAATCGTTACCATGGGCTCTGTCACCAATTCCTTTTTAAAATGTTAATTTCTCAAAAAATACTGAATGGATTTACATCAAACTTCAAAAGTATACTTTCTGCTTTCTCTTTTCATGCAGAGTTTGGTGTAATTTTGATGAGCAGATTTTCTATGTTGGAGCATAGATAATATTATTTGAGCTAAAATGGGACACATTTCTTTTTAGACTCCTGTTTTGCCCTCCTAGATAGATAGCTTTCAACAGTTTGCATCCAAGCATAAAACTATAAAAATCACAGAAAAAAACAAGGGGTAAAGGGACGTTATAGTTAGGAAATAGAATATTAAATTTCTTTTGAAATTCACTGAAAAACCCAAAGGTTACAGAGACGTTATAGAACTGAATTTACTCGCAGAAAACCATAGAAATTCAGCAGTTATATTACCAGCCCTAGCTATAACTTACACCCCTGCAATGCACTTCTTTTGACCTCACATATTACAACACTCATGACATAGTCAGCGACATCTCAAATAGCATCACAGTGTGTAAAATTTTTTTTACATAAGTTCAAGATATCATGCTAAGATATTGTATTGTACTAATCAGTGATAGCATTTGTAATATATGTCATCTGAGTGAATATTTGTGTTTCTGCATTTCTATGTGAGTGGTTGTGTGAGTGGTGGTACAGTGGGATGACTGGCAGTGTAAGTAGCTCTTTTACAGAGTGAGTAGGTTTCTGTGTGGCTGTATGGTTAAACAAGGGGATGTGTGAGTAGTTCCATGTGTGAGTAAGTGCTTTTTTCAGTAGTTGTAGTGGTGAGTGACTGTTTGAGTGCTTCTATGGCTGAGTAAGTGGCTGTGTGAGTGGCTGTTTGAGTGAGTTAGGGGCTGTGTCAGTAACTGTATGGGTGAGTTAGTGGGTATGTAATTGACTGTATGCATGAGTGAGGGTGTCAGTGAATGTATGGGTGAGTGTATACTTGTATAGGAGAGGGAGTATATTTGTTAGTATCTATATGACTAAGTGAGTGGGTGTGTGAGTAACTGTGTGGGTGAGTGACTTCTGTTATTTCTTGTACAGGTCAATGAGTGGATGTACAAGTACCTGTATGAGTGAGTAACGCATTGTGTTGGTGGTTGTATGCCTGCATGACTGGTTGTCTGTGTGGTTGTATTAGTCAGTGGGTGTCTGGGTGGGTGTATGGGTGTGTGACTGGCTCAGTCAGTACGAGAACAAGTGAAGATTGTATAAGCTGTGTAGTTGGCTGTGTAGATGTCTGAATAGCTTTATGGGTGTTTAGACAGTGTGTGAGTAATTGCATGGCAAGGTGAGTGGTTGTCTGACTGGTTATATGAGTAAGAGAATTAGCCTGTGAGTGCATTTTAAATTGAGTGAGTGTTTTTGTGTGTAGTTGTACGGGTGTGTGAGTAGGTATGTGAGTAGTTGTATGAGGTTTTTAGTGGGTGTGTGAGAGGTTTGTATGGGCCTGTGAGTGGGGTGTGAGATTCTTTAGGTGGATGATGTCCTCAGTGATGTCATTTGAGATGTCATCAGTGATGTCATCAGTGATGTCACTGACCGTGTCATGAGTGATGTAATATGTGAGGTCATAAGCAGTGCATTGTTGCGGAGGTGTAAGTTATAGTTAGGGCTGGTAACTATAGCTGTTGAATTTCTATGGTTTTGTGCAAGCAAATTCAGTACCTAACTATAATTTCCCTGTACCATTTGTTTTTTTTCGTTAATTTTTAAGTTTTTACTATCTATTTCTTAACTATAACGTCCCTGTACCCTTTATTTTTTTCTGTGAACTTTTCTGTTTTTTTAATGCAGTAGTAGGTTGTTCACAGTGCCTCCCCTTCGGCCAGGCCTGGTGGACAACCTCCTCAATTGTTCCTAGTTCATAGTACAAGTGAAAAAGAATGAATAGGCAGTCTGAAAATGTGGCAAAACAAAGGAGAAAGTCGTAAAAACTTGGGAGAAGTAATGAGAAAGCACTCAAAATAATGCAAAAACAGAAAGGAGAAAGCAGTGACAATGAGGGAAAAGGAAGGAAGCAAAACACTAAATAGAGTACAAAAACCAAAGGCAAAGCAGTGACAATCAGGGCAAAATATGAAGAAGGAAAAGAAATTAATTTGGATAAAACAATAATACATAATTGTTAATTTACACATAACTATTATTACTGTATTATGTCTTAGTTTTAAACATTTTACGGATTCGTGGCTTTCTCCGTGGAACCGTAGATTGTTCCTGGGTCACACTCTATGGTTTTTTTGTTCTGATCACGTGTTGTAAATGTGCCCACTGGTGGAGCTGCAGATTTCAGAAAAAGTAAAAAAAATATTTTGACTCATTTTAACATAACAATTTATGCTTTTCACCCCACCTATATCCTCCCATGGGGACTCCTTCATAAACATTTCAGCCCAAATTTGAGCTCAGGTGACAGCTATCCGATAAAAGAAAATGGCGGCTGTAACTTTTCTGTGAGGGTGCGGCCAGTCAATGAGGTCTTTTCTTGGGCGCGCAGATCAGCGGAATCCTGCAGTAGGGTCCGCTTCTCTAGATATCTATATTTTTTGTCCTTTAATCTCCCCAAAACTTCTGAACAAATTTACACCAAATCACAAAAAGCATGTTTTCCGGACCATGAGCTAGCTTTCTGTCAAATTTGGTGTAATTCCGTCCAGCAGTTCGGGCTGTAGTCATGTTAAAAATTCCTTTGGGAATTAACATGGAGAAAATGCATTATGGGACCCCCCCATTTTTCTCAGCCCCCGTTTGACTGATCACCCCAAAACTTTCAACACAGCATCTGAACCGACTAAAGTATACGTTTTGAAATGTTTGTGACGATTCATCCAGCAGCACCAAAGTTATCGGCAAAACAAAAAGCGCTCTTCCTATGGAAACTAGGTCCTAACTATAACTACCTATTGGCGCCTGCCAGGGTCATATATATATATGTATTTGGCCCAGCCCTTTCAGAACTCAGTTTTGCTCAGTTGCTCCAGATGTAGTCCCCCTAGCCTCCCATCTTTTTTCCCCTTTCCTTCCTCTTTCCCCACGTCTCTTGGCTCTTTTTCTCTTGCCTCATGCCCCTTAGCTTTTCATCATTTGCCTATCTTGCGTGTTTCACCTCTACCTCTCTTGTTCTCTGTGCTTTTTACCCTGCTTCTAATCCATTTGCCTTGAGTTCCTTTTTCGTATTGTTTGCCTGGTTTCCCTCACTCTCTCCTCTCTCCACTCATTCCTCCATTGCCTCCTTCAAAATGTTTTTGCACTCAGCTCGCTCTCTCACTCACAATTTGCCCCTCTTTCTTCTTTTTTCTCGTTTTTTGCTCTTTTCACTTCGCTCTACATTGACCCCTGTGACCTTCCAGTTTCCTCTTTGCTTTTCACCTTTTTTGTCTCCTTTGCATCTTTTGTCTGTTTTCGTTCTTCCTTCTGCTGTCCTTTTGCCGCCTTTTTACATTACAATTTTACCATATGCTTCTTAGAATTCGCATGAAACTGAAAACCTGGCTCTTCCAATAGTTTCCCAGTCAGTGCAGCCCCCTCCACCCACTTTCTTAGGCACCAGGCTGCTCTTGGATAATATGAGTACCCTACAAATCTTCTTAATATAATATAACATGACATAGCCCTCACCCTTTGGCATGGAAGCCGGGTATTATGTAATTCCCCTATGTCTTTGGCAGATGCGAGGGGGCACACATATACCCCTGATCTTTGGGCATGGCATTTTCAATGAAACTACAGTTGCAACAAGCAAAACTGCATTGCCCGGCCACATGTTTTGTTTTAAATAATGAACAGCACAAAACAGTATAAATAAAACAGCACCTTCACACTTGGGTAACTTGGGTGGTTGCATCAAGGTTCAGGCACACTCCTCCACACTCTTGGGTAATGTGGGGGTGTCTAACCAACCGCATCACTAGGCAAGGTACAGATGAAAAGCAGATCCACTTTCTATTGTTGGGAAAGGTGGAAATGCACTCACCCATGGGTAAGGTGGGGGGTTTGGCTGCAGCAAAAAAATCAGCTCTGCCCTTGTCCAAGGCAGGGAGGAATCATGCCCCAATCCTCGTGTAAGGTTGGAGGATTCAAGATCGAAAGGTCCCCTTCTAGCAAACAGACAAGGCAGAGGTAAGGGCACTAAATGCAACCCCAGCCATGGCTAATGTGCTACAGCAAAAAGACCCCCCTTGCCCAAGTCAGGGGGTTTAAAGGGAATAAATAGACCCCTACTGCTCTGGAAGATAGGGGTTACAAAGACATGAAATTTACAATTTATAAAAAACTTTAACCTTACCTTACCTGCCATCTCCCAAGCCTCACTCTATCTTAACTAGCACCCTGGCATACACGGTTTCCATTATCAAGACTTTTATTCTGTTATGCAGTCCAGAAGATATACAGTATCCAACCTGAAGCAGAGAGTGCTTTTTTATCATTGAGAATCTCTTCTACCTATTCCACTCTGCTCTGAAATTGGAAGGCTGAGACCACAGAGGAATGGGGTCTCTTGAATGCATTCAGATTTTTTCTTACTCTGTGAGAGTGGCATTCACTTGATTTGGACCAGGTATTCCTTGACCGATATTCCTCAGGCTTGTTGCTCAAGAGACGTGGCTTCATCTCCTCAATAGGACTTCTCTAGAGTAGATACCAGTGATTCCTTTTTCTTCCCTTTTGAACATGGTGTGCTTCACACTATATTTTCTTTTTCTCTCAGTATTATTATATTTCATTAATATTAATAGAGTGACTAATCCAGTTCAGGATTTTGAGGTAGGGAAGAGACTCATTCTGTGTTTCTTTTTCATATTCTTTCCTGCTCCAATGTGGTCAGATCACTTCCTGTTTTCATAAGATCCACGCCGTCCAGATCAGATCATTACTAAAAACCAAGTAAGGAAATTTTTCCTGGCACTTTGTGCTTTGCAATTTCTTCTGCTCTCTCAGTGGTTGCTTGCTCCAGTTGATGGTGTTCGGCTTGTTTCTCTGTATTGTTACAGGTGCTCTTCAGTCATCCTATACCTTATCTCTTCCTCAAGATGAAGCTTGGATCATGAGTCCATACAGAAGTCCCACCTGCACACAAGTGTTTTCCTTTTGTCTTCTAGGTATTTCCTCTGAAGAATTGAAGCATCTAGTCCTGGTTTTTAATCTTTCACCTGTAGGTACCTATTTATGTTAAGGGCTTCAATGTGCCAAATTTAAATAGTAGGCCTTTTCTGTAAGGCCAATAATAATCCCACTAAACCAGGACTTGACAGGGTTTGAAACCAAAGCCTTCTTCCTGCAGACAACATGGATCGAATGCAGAATCCTATACCATCTGTCAAAAATGTAACTACCCATGTTCTAAGACAGGTGTTAGCAACCCTACAGACCACTTCTGATCCTCTATTGCTGCCCTGTTGAAACTAAATTCAATGGCAATTCAAGAAATTCTTGTGCTGTTCATTTTACATTCCATTCACATGTATATGCTACCGATAGATTCAAGATTGGATTAATTATTAGTAATCTTACTGGAAGTAAGTGCTCAAGCTTGATGTACTCTTCTGGTTACTTAATCCATTCCAATTAGACAACTATAATGCTTTTTTAGAAGCTTTCAAACACATATTTGATCAACAAAACAAAATATAGTCAGCACAAGAAAAAAAATGTAAAACCTCAAACAGGCTTACTGGGAAAAAAAATTCTTGCAATATGATTTTTGTATAACTTTCATTCCAAGTAGCCAAAGTATAGCAGCCAATTCTTTATCCAGGTATTCACAAAATGATTGTAGTTCTTATTCAGAAAAACATCTCTCCCAAGGTGCTTTTGCTTCATATATCTTCAGCTTTCTTAACTAAATTAAGAAAAGTCAACATTCACAACAACTCATAAAATTAATGAAAGGAAGTGAGATATTACCTAAAGGAAAATAACCCATAGTGCTTGTGCCATTAAGATTGAATGCTCCTTCTAAAAGACTGGAAGTTATTATTGCAAACTTTTCATGATTTCTTATCTGCAGGGTATGCAGGAATATGAGTAACCAAAGACTTTCTTATAAGAGAAGTGTGGTGTCCTAGTATTTCTATTGATGTAAAAGACTATGCATCTTTTTGTAACATTTATGCTGAATCAAAGATTTCATGTTATGATTTTTAAATCCTCCAGAGCTACCTCCTAGGCCTTAGGAATACATATCTATGGACTTCATTGTTGATCTTCCTCCAACTGAAGACTGCACATCCATTATGGCGACTGTAGAATATTTTTTAAAATGTCTCATTTTCACCCACTACCAAAAGTTCCCTCAGCTTCCATATGACTTCCTTGTTTATAAGAGATATTGTTCCTCTATATGGGCTTCCTCCTAAAATATTTTCCTATAGAGGTCCCCAAAATCAATTAAACTTTTGGTGCAAACTAAATAAACATCTTAATTTTCAAAGAACTCTTGCTTCAGGATTCCATCCTCAAATGAATGGACAATCCATCCTCAAATGACTGGACAAACAGAAAGGCAGAACCATAACCTGAAAGTGTATCTTTGTTGTTGTAGTACTCCCACCCAAGATAATGGAAGGCCTTACTGCCAACCACAAAATTTGCTTACAACAACACAATCCACTCATCTACTCAGTTTTCCCAGTTTTGCTTTGCAAATTATGGGGTTCATCATCATGCTGACCTGAAGTGCACACAGGAGACTCTGAGGTACCTGCAATTAATTATGTACACAAAACCATCCAGAAGAACACTAATCTTCAAAAACAAGGAGGAGACGAGTTATCAATGCTAATAGGAAAACTCATTACCAAGTAGGAAATTTGTTTGGCTATCAGCTAATACCTTACCATATTCCATCAAGACCTCCAAACTAAGGGGGTCATTATGATAGCGGGCGGATCGCTACCGCCCGCTATTTTACACCGCCCACATTCCATTTCCCCCCGCTATATTACGATGGCGGGGGGGACCCCGGCGGACGGAAAGACCGTCTGCCGGTTTTCCGCCGGTCTGACAGGGCCCGGGCGGAAAAGGGCTCTAACATGGTGGCGGTGTCTGCAAGACACCGCCATCCATATTAGGATGGTGGCGGAAAGGCATGCGGTCTTTGCTTCTGGGGGCCCGTTTTGGGCCCCCAGGGTTTTGGGGTTGGGGGTGCACATGGGGGGTACCTATGGTACCCCCCTGCATTTGCATGCACAAGGTGGCAGGCACCGCGCGGTGCCTGTCACGTTGTGCATGCAAATGCACAACATGCCTTTTTCACATTGCGGCGGGTGCTGCTGACAGCACCGCCCACCGCAATGTGAACAATGCAGGATGCGCCCGCCAGTGTGGCGGGCGCATCGTAATTTGTATTGCAGGACCGCCGCACATATGGCGGGCGGTCCCTTTTTCCGTTGCGATGGCGGGCGGACTTTGTCCGCCCGCCATCGTAATGGACCCCTAAGTCCACAATATTTTGGTTCTTTTAAAATTCTTCAGATAATCAATCCTGTAGCTATCCATTTATCTCGACCAAACTATTGGTTAATCCATCCACTTTTTCACATCTCACTTCTTAAATCATAAGTACATAATTTTTGCTACCATCACCAATCCAAGGACTCTTAATTGTATATTAGTTAATGGATAAGAAGAATTTGAGGTTCAAGAAAAAAAGGGATTCCCTTCTTTGTAGAGACAAACATCAGAATATAGTGCAGTGGAAGGGCGTTGATCCTCATGGTCGATCTTATGAAGTTATAGTAACATTCACACAGCTCTACTAATTAAACATTTCCACCACATTCCTCCCAGCAGACCAGGATTTCCAAAGGCTAGGTATACTGCCACGCAGCCCAGATGATGTACACTTACCAACCTGAAAAGGAGAGTGTTCTCAACACAGACAATCTTTTAAAAACATTCCACTTTACACTGAAATCATAAGCCCCCTGGCCATGAAGGAGTATAGTCTCTATCCTGAATTCTGATATTCCTTCTCTGTGCAAGTGGCATTTGCAGACACATTTGTTCATCTCAGGCAGTCCGTGACTGTTGGCATTCCTCATGCCGATTGCTTAAAGGATGTGGTTTGATCTCCTGAATAGGAATTCCCTCAAGGATATACTGGCATTTCCTCTTTTTTCACTTTTTTGGGTATGGTATATTTGGCACAATTTTTTTTTCGTATATCATTATATTTCATTAATAATCAGTAGTATGACTAATCCAATCCATGGTTTTGTAGTTGGGAAAACACACGTTCTATAGTTCTATTTCCGATTCTTTCCTGCTTTAAAATGGTCAAATCACCTCCTGTTTCCTGAAGATCCACTCCATAAAGTTCAGATCATTACTAGCACTATCTAGAGAGTCCTTTCAGGCATTTGATGCACTGACATTTCTTTTGACCTCTCATTGGTTTGTTTGCTGCGGGTGTTAGTGTCCAACTCTTTTCTGCGCATTGCTCTAGTTGTCTTCAGTTTCCCTGCGTTTAATCTTTGTTTTCAAGATAAAAATTGGATCAAGAGACCTTGCTTAAAAGTTACCTAATCCAAAAAAAATGTTCCTTCTAACTTCCAGGTATTTTCTCTGAAGAACCGGAATATCCAGCCCACGTTTTTAGCCTTTCACCTGGAGATACCGGTTTATGTTCAGGGTTTCAAAATGGCATATAAAAATGGCAGGCGCTATCTCCACCAGAAGAAGACCAAGAATCTTCCAACCAAACCAGTTATTGACACATTAATATATAATTTACACTTTCCACATGTGAAATCTGGGGTAGTAGTTAAGTTATTAACTTAAACTTAGCTCTTATCTGCTCTGGAATTATTAAAGTATTTAGTTAAGAGAGGAACTTGGATATTGTAAAACAAGGGAGGCGTTAACGCATTTTAGAGAAGAGGGTACAAGGAGAGGGAACCAACATTCTAGAGGTGGAAAGAGAGAAAGGGGGGAAAGTGAAAACGTACAGAAAGCATCTAGGAAGTAGGGAAGTTTATAGAGTGTATTAATAGCTTTATCTCATATATATTGCACACCCACTGGACTGTATTGAAAGAGAAGGACCTCTACATCTTTATCAACTGGTCAAAAGTGCAACGCACACAACTGGCCATTGCTTGGACAGCATTTTTATGGACAACCCACACATAAGCTGGACAGACTCCCTTCCGTTAATATGGACAGACCACTCTGCTGTTCTCTTTAAAATTAGGCCACCAACAAGGACATATCGCAAGCAGACAGCAAAATCCTTTATCAGTCGGCCTTGGAATAAAATCGAAGCCAACCAACTAATCTCCCAACTCTCAAAATCGCTTCTGAATCTGTCCACGGACCCCGATTCTGCAGTCATGAACTATAACACTTGGCTAGGAGCAGCCATGAAAGAACTGGCCCCAGAAAAAAAAAGCATTAGGACTAGGTCTACCCCATCTGAACCTTGGTTTTGCGACAAGCTTAAACTTAAAAAATAATGCTGTCATAGACTAGAGAGGAATTGGAGACTAAATAATAACATAGACACTAAAAAAATATAAAGAATCCCTCCAAATTTACAAAACTCTGATTGTCACAGAAAAAGCTGCCTGTTTTACAGAGCAAATCAGAGCATCCAATAAATGCCCTAACACGCTGTTTACACCATAAAAAAGCTATCTAAACCACCATCTCCTGAAGACACCTCAGCTAGTCAAGAATTCTGCAACATTCTTGCAGATACCTTTCAAAACAAAGTTAAAGCAGTTTATAACTCTTTGCTACACTCGCCCAATGGCCAAATAAACCCTGGTGCGCTTCATGAAAGTACCTTCACTTCAGAGACACCCTCGGTTACTCTGTCCTCTTTTACAGCCCTAACCATGGAAAAATCCTACAATTAATTGAAACCATCAAACCAGGCTCCCCAGAAGACCCTTGCCCCCCTAAAATTCTACTTTTAGCGCCTGAGACATTTGCCCCCCCTCTAACGGTGATCTTCAATGCTATGATCACCTCGGGGAGATACCCAGTAGAATGGAAAAAAGCGTCCATACGGCCACTATTAAAAAAACCCTCGCTGAATACTGAGGTTCTGCTGAATTATAGGCCCATCTCAAGACTTCCTTTCTCCTCTAAGGTGGTGGAGAAAGCTATTAACTTAGAACTCTCTGCATACATCACTAACAACGAAATCCTGGATTCGTCCCAATTTGGGTTCCGGGCTCACTACAGTACTGAGCTAGCGCTGATTACGGCCACTCAGGAGCTCAGACGGACGTTAGATGGTGGGGGCAGCGCGGCCCTGATCCTACTGGATCTGTCAGCGGCCTTTAACATGGTTAGTCATGGGCTGCTGATGGACCGCCTGGCAACCATTGGGATCAGGGACAAGGCGCTCTCCCTGCTAGGCTCCTTCCTATCTGACCGATCTCAGTGGGTCGCATTAGGTGATTTTGTTTCCCCCTCTTTTTCACTTCCATGTGGGGTCCCTCAGGGTTCTTCCCTGAGCCTCACACTTATTAACTTATATGTCACCCCACTAGCCAAATTAATAAAAAGTCACGGGTTTGCCTTGGTATCTTATGCCGACGATACACAAATTATCGTTTTGGTAACTGAATCCTACAACTCTATTGCCAGCAATTTTCAGGACTGCATGAGCCACATTGGAACATGAATGTCAGAAAATTGCTTAAAGCTCAATTCGTCTAAAACAGAGGTCCTACTTTTTGGCAATAACCCTCAATTCTGGACCACCCATTGGTGGCCAGCCCAGTTAGGACCATTACCCACGCCTGTTTCAAAAGCAAGGAATCTAGGAGTAATTATGGACAGTAAATTATCTTTCGAGGCCCAAATTAATTCTACTACTTCGAGCTGCCACTTCATACTAAAAACCTTGAGGAAGATCTTACCCGCAATCCCAGCAGAACTTAAGAAAACAGTGATCTCAGTCTTGATTCTGTCAAGACTGGATTACTGCAATGCCCTGCTCACCAGTGCAACAAACGCAGTATCCAAAAGCTGCAGATTGTTCAAAATACTGCAGCCAGAGTTCTCCTGGGCATCCCCAAATCTGAGTCTGTAACCTCTGCTCTTCCTCAGCTACATTGGCTGACTGAAGTAAAACTAATCCAATTCAAATCTCTTTGCAGTGCATTCAAAACTTTGAGTCAAACAGGCCCTATTCAATTAACAAGCTTTCTAAAAACATATGTCCCGGCCAGGCCTCTAAGATCAGCAGAAGTAGGGAACTTGATCGTCCACAGGATAAAAAAGATCAAGTGGGGCGGAAAGAGTTTCGCCTAAACTACTGCAAATCTTTGGAACACACTTCCAACCTTCCTAAAGAGAGAGACAGCCCTGCTAAAATTTAGGAAGAACCTAAAAACGTGGCTCTTTAGAACATAACTGCATTCCTTTTAATTTTAATAAACATATGCTTCAGGTAGCACCTAGACACCCCAGGGTATTGTCGCGCTTTATAAATTATTTCATTCATTCATTAATGGTCTTCCTAAAGGTAGTCAACATAACCAGCTGATTACCATTTAGGAACTGAGAGTTCCAGGTTTAGGGCTTATAGGTATGCTTTATCTTTAAGTGTATGTAGTAGCCTACCCAGAAAGTCACTTAAACATTAAGCATAAAAATCTTAAAGATGACTCTTCACTACAGTGGCATTCAGTGCAGTGACTTCTGCAACTTTAAAAAAGGATCACATTTTTCAGACTCAAGATCAATCCCACAACAGCATCATGTAAGTCTCTCTCCAATGGCTGCCTATACATAAGCGCATTGTTTAAAAATGTGTGCAGATATCATAAGGCTTATTATTGCACATCATATTGTATTCTTCTTTCATCTGATGGTAGTTATCTTTCAATTACTCACATCAAATGCTCAAGATGTGGTTGCAGATCTTACAGCATTCTTTCTTCTAAGCTCAGTACTTTTCTTCCTCTGTTGATCTCTCATCTTGCCTTTCAGAAAATGGTGAAAACGTGGTTCTTCACCAGTTCCATCTCTTGATAACTGCGAGCTGCTGGTATAATAGAATCAGCGTCTGGATAACTCTATGAGATCACTGCTGCACTACATCAAAATCTCCTCATTCATTCATTCAAAGAAAGCATAGGATTTTCACATTTGAGGCATACTGAACTGGAGGTGTATGTCCTTTTGTTCCTTTTAAAAATGTCAGAAATCATTACTTTTGTTTTTTGTTTCTTCTTATTGGATTACCTATATTTCTGACTAATAGGGTTATTAACAATAACTTTAGATTCATTTACTGTGTTTTTTGTTTTTACAATTATTTTGTTAGTCCTTAACTTTTTAAATTTTTTTCTATTTATTTATACATTTTTAAAGTGTTGCCTCAACTCTTAAAAACTCTTACATTTTATCCCAGTAATTTTAAAACATTATGACTTACAAAGAGGCGGTCACCAGTATTTACGTCAGAGTTTCCATAGAAAGAACATTTTTTTTTTTCTAATAACTTTGGTACCTTTTGACAAATCTGAACAAAATTTCCCATATTAAAAGTTCATCCACCTCCTTTATGGAATGTTTTGAGCCGATCTGTCATACAAGGGCTAAGAAAAGAGGAAGGGGGAGGGAGGGAAGGAGGGAGAGACAAAACAGGATTTCACAAGTTAATTCCCACAGGAAACTTTGCTATTCAAAAGAGAAAACTGGCAGAATGGAATTAGACCAAATTTGGCAAAAAGTTACACCTGTACTCAGAAAGCATGATTTTGTGAATTGCTGTAAAACTGTTCAGTTGGTTTTGAGAAATTTGCATTTTAATAGGAGCTTGGGTTGGGCATAAAGGGGTTAATGCTCAGAACAAAGTTAGGTATATCTGGACAGTTGGTCCTTCGGGACTCCTGCAGGAGTTTTGTGGTACCTAAGAAATTAAAAAATTGTCAATTTCACCCATTGGTCATTTTGGTACCACAGTACTGAATAATCTGATTCGGCTGGCTGCAACTCTTAAGAAAATGTTACAGCAAATGTTACAGAACTTGGGGACTCAGTCTCCGAGTCCTAAAAATTATTTTGAAAAATCCCATTAGTAATCGCCTTTAGGTTACATTTAAAATATATATATTTCTGGGCACTGGTACCACAGAACCAGCACCTGGTGCTGCGGTACCCAGGGCAGACCCCCTGTGGTACTGCAGTGACGATACTGTGGAACCAAAGTCAATTTAAAAAAAATACACAGGCATGGTCACAGGCCAACCCTGTGGCCAACTGCCTCTGTGCAGACTGCTGGCCCCATGCAGGGGGCGTTATCCACATGTGGTGGGTTGAGTAAAGGGCCAAACCACAGGTGCACACAAGTGAAGTCTGTGCAGAATGGGGGATGGGTGCTCATAAGGGGTTGGGTGGGAGTTGGGGATTTGGCAGGCACAAAGGGTTGGGTGCAGCGCCTGGCTGGAGAACACGCTCTGTGGCCAACCCCCACACTGTGCATGGCTGGAGGCTGTATGCAGCAGGGGTTTAGGTGGGCAAGGGGGTTGGGCACGGGGCTGTGGCCAACCCATGCTGCAAACTTCAGCTATACACAGGGGAGTGATAGACCACCTGCACTGGAGCTGGACACAGGGCCAAGTCAGAGGCTTTAGGCTGTGTTCAGCTGAGAATTGGCTGGGCGCAGGGGGAGTTTGCGCTCAAGTTTGAATATGAACCACAAATTCAGAAATTCACTGAAAAAAACTTGGGTTAAATTTATGTTATAGGTAGATGTGGTGATAAGATTTTAGCTTACCTTAAATAAACCCCATAAAATCACTGAAAAAAACAAAGGTTAAAATGACATTATAGTTAGGTGACAGAATGAGATAAGAACTAACGTTCAAAAATCAAAGAAACCCTGAATTTCTCCAGCTATATTTATTGAACTCGCTATAACTTGCGCTCACGGCGTGCACTGCTTATAAGCACACATATTACATCACTCGTGACATGTAAGTTCACATCACAAGAAGATATCCTGGCAGTGGTTCTGAGACGATCCTAGGCTGATTGTTGCACCTATCTGAAACAGTGTCTTCTGTGGCTTTTCCCTTCCCCAATTTTTCCCTTGGTTCCTACAGATGTATTATTAGTTGATACCAAAGGGGATGATGGACGGAGCGTTTCAGCAAATCAAACACTCACCCCCAGTCAACTGATCTGGGTTTAATCCATCATCATTCTTTAGCTCACTCCACCACCCCAGTTCAGACATGGCCATATGCAAATCAGTCTGACCCTGTGCCTCATGGGAACAGTCCAGCCCGAACTGCCAAGCCATGTCTTCCCTGGACCGGAAACAAGCATCCTGGGACCGGTTTCGGATTCATAACCCTCATCAGCCAGGCTATCTTGAATCCAGTGGCAAAGTGAGCAAGGGACCCACGTCTGGGCATACCCTGCCAACTTAGGGCGAACAAAGCGATGACCAAAGGGGATGATGGACGGAGCGTTTGAGCAAATCAAACACTCACCCCCAGTCAACTGATCTGGGTTTAATCCATCATCATTCTTTAGCTCACTCCACCACCCCAGTTCAGACATGGCCATATGCAAATCAGTCTGACCCTGTGCCTCATGGGAACAGTCCAGCCCGAACTGCCAAGCCATGTCTTCCCTGGACCGGAAACAAGCATCCTGGGACCGGTTTCGGGTTCATAACCCTCATCAGCCAGGCTATCTTGAATCCAGTGGCAAAGTGAGCAAGGGACCCACGTCTGGGCATACCCTGCCAACTTAGGGCGAACAAAGCGATACCAAAGGGGATGATGGACGGAGCGTTTGAGCAAATCAAACACTCACCCCAGTCAACTGATCTGGGTTTAATCCATCATCATTCTTTAGCTCACTCCACCACCCCAGTTCAGACATGGCCATATGCAAATCAGTCTGACCCTGTGCCTCATGGGAACAGTCCAGCCCGAACTGCCAAGCCATGTCTTCCCTGGACCGGAAACAAGCATCCTAGGGACCGGTTTCGGGTTCATAACCCTGATCAGCCAGGCTATCTTGAATCCAGTGGCAAAGTGAGCAAGGGACCCACGTCTGGGCATACCCTGCCAACTTAGGGCGAACAAAGCGATACCAAAGGGGATGATGGACGGAGCGTTTGAGAAAATCAAACACTCACCCCCAGTCAACTGATCTGGGTTTAATCCATCATCATTCTTTAGCTCACTCCACCACCCCAGTTCAGACATGGCCATATGCAAATCAGTCTGACCCTGTGCCTCATGGGAACAGTCCAGCCCGAACTGCCAAGCCATGTCTTCCCTGGACCGGAAACAAGCATCCTGGGACCGGTTTCGGGTTCATAACCCTCATCAGCCAGGCTATCTTGAATCCAGTGGCAAAGTGAGCAAGGGACCCACGTTTGGGCATACCCTGCCAACTTAGGGCGAACAAAGCGATACCAAAGGGGATGATGGCTGGAGCGTTTGAGCAAATCAAACACTCACCCCCAGTCAACTGATCTGGGTTTAATCCATCATCATTCTTTCGCTCACTCCACCACCCCAGTTCAGACATGGCCATATGCAAATCAGTCTGACCCTGTGCCTCATGGGAACAGTCCAGCCCGAACTGCGAAGCCATGTCTTCCCTGGACCGGAAACAAGCATCCTGGGACCGGTTTCGGGTTCATAACCCTCATCAGCCAGGCTATCTTGAATCCAGTGGCAAAGTGAGCAAGGGACCCACGTCTGGGCATACCCTGCCAACTTAGGGCGAACAAAGCGATACCAAAGGGGATGATGGACGGAGCGTTTGAGAAAATCAAACACTCACCCCCAGTCAACTGATCTGGGTTTAATCCATCATCATTCTTTAGCTCACTCCACCACCCCAGTTCAGACATGGCCATATGCAAATCAGTCTGACCCTGTGCCTCATGGGAACAGTCCAGCCCGAACTGCCAAGCCATGTTTTCCCTGGACCGGAAACAAGCATCCTGGGACGGGTTTCGTTTTCATAACCCTCATCAGCCAGGCTATCTTGAATCCAGTGGCAAAGTGAGCAAGGGACCCACGTCTGGGCATACCCTGCCAACTTAGGGCGAACAAAGCGATACCAAAGGGGATGATGGACGGAGCGTTTGAGCAAATCAAACACTCACCCCCAGTCAACTGATCTGGGTTTAATCCATCATCATTCTTTAGCTCACTCCACCACCCCAGTTCAGACATGGCCATATGCAAATCAGTCTGACCCTGTGCCTCATGGGAACAGTCCAGCCCGAACTGCCAAGCCATGTCTTCCCTGGACCGGAAACAAGCATCCTGGGACCGGTTTCGGGTTCATAACCCTCATCAGCCAGGCTATCTTGAATCCAGTGGCAAAAGTGAGCAAGGGACCCACGTCTGGGCATACCCTGCCAACATAGGGCGAACAAAGCGATACCAAAGGGGATGATGGACGGAGCGTTTGAGCAAATCAAACACTCACCCCCAGTCAACTGATCTGGGTTTAATCCATCATCATTCTTTAGCTCACTCCACCACCCCAGTTCAGACATGGCCATATGCAAATCAGTCTGACCCTGTGCCTCATGGGAACAGTCCAGCCCGAACTGCCAATCCATGTCTTCCCTGGACCGGAAACAAGCATCCTGGGACCGGTTTCGGGTTCATAACCCTCATCAGCCAGGCTATCTTGAATCCAGTGGCAAAGTGAGCAAGGGACCCACGTCTGGGCATACCCTGCCAACTTAGGGCGAACAAAGCGATACCAAAGGGGATGATGGACGGAGCGTTTGAGCAAATCAAACACTCACCCCCAGTCAACTGATCTGGGTTTAATCCATCATCATTCTTTAGCTCACTCCACCACCCCAGTTAAGACATGGCCATATGCAAATCAGTCTGACCCTGTGCCTCATGGGAACAGTCCAGCCCGAACTGCCAAGCCATGTCTTCCCTGGACCGGAAACAAGCATCCTGGGACCGGTTTCGGGTTCATAACCCTCATCAGCCAGGCTATCTTGAATCCATTGGCAAAGTGAGCAAGGGACCCACGTCTGGGCATACCCTGCCAACTTAGGGCGAACAAAGCGATACCAAAGGGATGATGGACGGAGCGTTTGAGCAAATCAAACACTCACCCCAGTCAACTGATCTGGGTTTAATCCATCATCATTCTTTAGCTCACTCCACCACCCCAGTTCAGACATGGCCATATGCAAATCAGTCTGACCCTGTGCCTCATGGGAACAGTCCAGCCCGAACTGCCAAGCCATGTCTTCCCTGGACCGGAAACAAGCATCCTGGGACCGGTTTCGGGTTCATAACCCTCATCAGCCAGGCTATCTTGAATCCAGTGGCAAAAGTGAGCAAGGGACCCACATCTGGGCATATCCTGCCAACATAGGGCGAACAAAGCGATACCAAAGGGATGATGGACGGAGCGTTTGAGCAAATCAAACACTCACCCCCAGTCAACTGATCTGGGTTTAATCCATCATCATTCTTTAGCTCACTCCACCACCCCAGTTCAGACATGGCCATATGCAAATCAGTCTGACTCTGTGCCTCATGGGAACAGTCCAGCCCGAACTGCCAAGCCATGTCTTCCCTGTACCGGAAACAAGCATCCTGGGACCGGTTTCGGGTTCATAACCCTCATCAGCCAGGCTATCTTGAATCCAGTGGCAAAGTGAGCAAGGGACCCACGTCTGGGCATACCCTGCCAACTTAGGGCGAACAAAGCGATACCAAAGGGGATGATGGACGGAGCGTTTGAGCAAATCAAACACTCACCCCCAGTCAACTGATCTGGGTTTAATCCATCATCATTCTTTAGCTCACTCCACCACCCCAGTTCAGACATGGCCATATGCAAATCAGTCTGACCCTGTGCCTCATGGGAACAGTCCAGCCCGAACTGCCAAGCCATGTCTTCCCTGGACCGGAAACAAGCATCCTGGGACCGGTTTCGGGTTCATAACCCTCATCAGCCAGGCTATCTTGAATCCAGTGGCAAAGTGAGCAAGGGACCCACGTCTGGGCATACCCTGCCAACTTAGGGCGAACAAAGCGATACCAAAGGGGATAATGGACGGAGCGTTTGAGAAAATCAAACACTCACCCCCAGTCAACTGATCTGGGTTTAATCCATCATCATTCTTTAGCTCACTCCACCACCCCAGTTCAGACATGGCCATATGCAAATCAGTCTGACCCTGTGCCTCATGGGAACAGTCCAGCCCGAACTGCCAAGCCATGTCTTCCCTGGACCGGAAACAAGCATCCTGGGACCGGTTTCGGGTTCATAACCCTCATCAGCCAGGCTATCTTGAATCCAGTGGCAAAGTGAGGAAGGGACACACGTCTGGGCATACCCTGCCAACTTAGGGCGAACAAAGCGATACCAAAGGGGATGATGGACGGAGCGTTTGAGCAAATCAAACACTCACCCCCAGTCAACTGATCTGGGTTTAATCCATCATCATTCTTTAGCTCACTCCACCACCCCAGTTCAGACATGGCCATATGCAAATCAGTCTGACCCTGTGCCTCATGGGAACAGTCCAGCCCGAACTGCCAAGCCATGTCTTCCCTGGACCGGAAACAAGCATCCTGGGACCGGTTTCGGGTTCATAACCCTCATCAGCCAGGCTATCTTGAATCCAGTGGCAAAAGTGAGCAAGGGACCCACGTCTGGGCATACCCTGCCAACATAGGGCGAACAAAGCGATACCAAAGGGGATGATGGACGGAGCGTTTGAGCAAATCAAACACTCACCCCCAGTCAACTGATCTGGGTTTAATCCATCATCATTCTTTAGCTCACTCCACCACCCCAGTTCAGACATGGCCATATGCAAATCAGTCTGACCCTGTGCCTCATGGGAACAGTCCAGCCCGAACTGCCAAGCCATGTCTTCCCTGGACCGGAAACAAGCATCCTGGGACCGGTTTCGGGTTCATAACCCTCATCAACCAGGCTATCTTGAATCCAGTGGCAAAGTGAGCAAGGGACCCACGTCTGGGCATACCCTGCCAACTTAGGGCGAACAAAGCGATACCAAAGGGGATGATGGACGGAGCGTTTGAGCAAATCAAACACTCACCCCCAGTCAACTGATCTGGGTTTAATCCATCATCATTCTTTAGCTCACTCCACCACCCGAGTTCAGACATGGCCATATGCAAATCAGGGGGTGAGTGTTTGATTTGCTCTAACGCTCCGTCCATCATCCCCTTTGGTATCGCATCGATGTATTATTAGTCAGCACCTTGGTGTCAACAGGTAGACAATCGGGATTGTGGCTTGTATTCCTATAAGGAAATAACACATTTTTCCTGAAATCCTGACATCTGGCCCTCTTGGTCCTACATTGGCACCTATGCTTTGAGCCAATTGTGTAAGGTCACTTCAGAATATGGCTGGACATTTAACTGCACGTGAAACTAGTACTTGGATTTGACCAGCTAATATAACATGAACGCGAAACTAATAAAACGGAGTAGGAAAAAGTATTTCTTTCTCTTAGAAACATTCATGCCAGGGCTTTCCAAGTTTTTGACTTCTTGGTCCCAAAAGACCAAGTTCCCGCACAGCTCCAACCCTCCCTCTCCCATTAAACGCGCTCACAGTCTAATCAGTTGCCATGGTGACATGCAGATTCGCATTATAAGTCATACTGAATGTTGGCAAACTTTGTGTAATTACGCTACAGCGTCTGCGGAGTGTCAGGCCGGGGCACTGGAATGTGAATGTATGTTTTAATATATCTGCCTTGTCACCAGGTTTTTAAAATAAATAACTCACTACTAAATTGCATTCGCCACATTTGTTTAATTAAAACTACGCTCTGCAGTCACGTTTGATGGGACCGGCACGAAGTAAAAGCGAGGAGAGGGTGAATGCATCATGGAGCAGCTTAGCACTGCCAGCTTTGAATCGCTCCCAGGAGAATGGCTCGCATCCTGTTGCATTCAAGGTACTGAAATGTCTTGCACAGATGTCACAAATATAAGGCACAAAAAACACTACATTTACACATTTACACTACATTTACAAGCCCCTTGCGCTGCGTAATATATTTTTTGATTCAGTGGCTGCGTAATCAGTGCGCCACACTGCACCATACCTACAAACTAACGCATTGGGTCCAATGCATCTGTTTGTAGAGCCCTGCGTCACATTATACCGGCACCAGGTATAATGTATGCAGGGTAGCTGTTCCCACTCAAAAAACGGCCGGTAGAACTGGTGCAGTGCAATTTACATTTCACTGTGTCACTCTAAGACTTTGCGTCAAAATCCTTACGCGTGCTCAGACCAGGCATAAGGAATGATGCAGGGCTTTTAAAATGGGACTCACCTATGTGCTCTGACGCATTGCTGGAGTTGTGTTAGTTTTATGACCAACTCCAACAGTGCGTCACTTTGGCACCAACAGACGTGTCAGAATGTCTGATGCATCTGTTAATCTTTGTGCCATTGAGCCCTGTATTGTAAATAGAGTACATCCATGGTGTCGCAAGGACATTTGGCGCAGGTGCCAGGAAACTGACGCATTAATGCAGATGCTTCAGGACTTCCAATGTAGCCTGACTTTAGCAATGTAAAAACTACCATTTGATCTGTCAAAATAGACCTTTTCATAGGTCAAAACATCCCTTATAAATATTAATAAGTCACCCCTATGTAGGCCTTAAGGGAGGGTGCATGGTATTTAAAACAGAACATGGAGCTCTTTAATGTTAACATGTCCTTACAGTGAGTAGCTTTCAAGAGCTATTTTTCACTGTGCCAGGTCTAGCTGTCCTATACAGAAAAGCAAAGTACGGAATAAAATCCTAATACTGTATCTCTTTATTGTGACTAGCTTGAAAAATAGTTAAACAACTAATTTTTAATAGTTATTAAAAATCCAAGTAAAGGGTGAATTTGGATTTTTATTAAATATTAAGGGAAATTAACTTTTAGAGAGTTACTTTTTCCCTTCCTGCAGCTTCTGGGGCTAATTTTCATTCACTCTAGAACTATTTCCCAGCCAGGGATTAGAATTTGAATAGGTATGAAAAAGGCGTGAAATGCCTCCTAGAAGCTACTCAATAGGTCACAGTGCTTGACAGGTCAACCTCAATTGGCAGAGATGACTCCTTTGAGCTCAGCAGAAGAGTGGGGACAGTGAGCATCCTTTTTGACATCACAGTGTCAAATCTTGCTTGAGTGTCAAAGCCTGCTTGACACACTTCAAGCACACTTGAATAAAAGGAAACAAGAGGCCAAGACATCTCTTGTTCATCTACTGTGTGGTTGCAGGAAAACCCTTATTCTGCCCTACCAAACTGCTGTGTTTTACATACACCCTTTGCGGCACACTTGAAAGGAAGGAAACAGGATGCCAAGACAAGTCTTGTGTATCCACTGTCTGTTTACTGGGAAACCCTGCTTTTGTCCTTCCAGACTTCTGTTACAGGTTTTATTTGGTTTGCTTCAAACTGTGCTTTGAGGTTACATATGGAGACATACAGATTACCATAGTGCATTCCCCACCACACAGACCCAGCCTTCAAAGTCCAAGTTTAGTGTAGCCAAAGACTTTTGTCATCTTGAAAATGATGAAAGTGGGTAGGGTTGGCCCGAGCAGTTTTACCTCATTGGTTAAGCGAAGCCCTAGATTCATTCGCACTCACTAGCTCATTCCAGGCATACATTTGGCATCTCCAAGCACACATTTCAGACCACTACTGGACTTGAGAAAGAGCAGAAGAGGACTAGACCTGCTCTCTGTGACCTGAGGGAAGCCCTGAACGACTGGACCTGCTCCCTCTTGTACCCAGGACAAAGACGTGGACTCCAAGGGTCATAAGGCTAACCTTCTGTTCAAGATACAGAGAAAATGCAAGCTACCTGCGGCCTTTCTGGCAACTGGTCTGGCCCCTACAGTTGGCCTCCACTTGACACCCTTTTGGTCCCTCTAGGTGCCTTCTACGAGGTCCTGGGGGGCTTTAGAAAAGAACTCCTATGGTGGATTGGGACTTAAAAGACAAGATTAGAAGGTAAAATCTTTGACCAGGAAGAACCCGGTTGGTGTGCCCGGCCCACGCTCCGTCACCGCCAGTCACAAAGCCTCAAATTGCACATATGTTATGGTCTACTACAACCATTGACTATCACTGGCACTTTATGCTTCTTGATGCTTCTGTGCGCTTACTTAAAACAAAAAAAACATATCTCCTGCTCCCCTTATTGGATTTTTGTCATTTTTGTGTCATTTTTTTATATTAAATGTTACTCTATTTCTCTAATTTGGTTTGGGATTTTCATTGTTTTGCATTTTGATTTTTTGTATTTTGTCATTATTGTTTTTTTGGTACTGCATAATTTCTTTACACATTGCTCTAAGTTAAGCCTGTCTGCTCTGTGCCATTTCTACCAGGGAGTTGTGCTTAGGTTAATTTAATGACTTTAAAAGTTCACCATTACAAGGATTGTGATTATTCCTTGAGGCGGGTAGTCAAGCACCCTAATTAAAAATTAAATTTCTTATAATGCTATACTCCAACCATTCACTCACACAGCAGACAAGAACCACACAAGCAGGTAAGAGAGGCACGCTCATATTATCATGCACCAAAACATGAACAGCCTGTAAAATATAAATAGATCCACAAAAACATATACGAAATACAAGCCATTACTCCCCAACACCATATTCATATGCCCTACAATCTACCCCACTCATCCATACACTTGCTCACTTCCACAGACACACACCACTCGATATATACTACATGAATACAAAACTGTTCACACAATTCTCATAAGCGTAGCTCATACAATACTCATAAATCTCACATGTATTATGTATATACACTGAGACATGCCATATATACTTCATTCTGGATTTGTCCTTAATCGAGGTGGAGCATGAGGACTCAGACCAAAATCATTGCAAGCTACTAGTTCACTATCTTCATGTCAAACTGAATTCTACGACTCACTGAACTTGGAAACAGTATAAATACATTACTTCTGGTCCAATAATTTTAACCATAATTTGACAGGACCCTAAACTCAATCTCTAGCTCAAAGTTCACAAAACCATTTGCATTATTTTAATGTGCATTTATCAAATCCAACTTGCCTTTTTATTTGAAACAGGAAGATGAAAATACATACCATAAAAGTTCATAATTTCAAAAAACATTATAATACCAATAATTTAGATAATGATAGACCAAACCTTTGTATGATATCATCAGAGTACACAATGCATCTATGAAAATCAACAATAAACCAATGGGGGCTAAAGGATAACACTGCTAAACAGGATATCCATCTGTGATGGAGTAACCTGTAACCCAAACTCTAAATCAAGCCTCTTGTCTCCTCTTGGGTTGTTGACATTATTATTAGCACCTGAACCTTCTGTAATTCTGAACCGGCAAAGAAACTGCCAAGTTTTTGAAGAATGCCAAGTGCATTTTGGTGTATTCTGTCTTAAATCTTCATGTCCTACTAAATCCTGGGCCTTTTTCACATGTTAAATTTTGTTAGGTTTCATCTGCTAAAATTTAACAAAGATTGCAAATTCTATCGCACCCGCTAACGGGTGCACTAAAGATTGTATACTTATAATTGCACTCCCTTTACAAACAGGTGTGTGCACAGGGATCTCAATATAATGTGACACTTGTATTCAGGTCCTTAATCCACAATTTCCCTATTAGTATCTTCAATATATAACGTTTTTGTCATTCCTAGAACTGAATTGTAGGCATATCTTTGTCCATCAAGGAAATAGGTGAAAAAATCCAAGTTCATCACAATGAAATTTGAAAGCTCACCTCTTGTGTATCAAATCCGAAAATATAGCCATGTAAGGGTTCTAAATCTGATGAAGATTTCCCTATAGGCTATCTTAATAGTACTTATGTTATAATAAACACAATATAAAGTCTCAAATATTTATTTCTCATGTGGCCTGATTCACAAAGCCCCAGAAAAATGTAATAATATGCTTCTATAGACTTGACCTTCATTTTTTTTTAATTCATAATAATTCCAAGAATACTATTTGATATCTGTGCATGTCTATGCTCTCGAAGGCAGTGCTTGAAGCACCCCAAACAATACCGTGGCACTCTGGTTTCTGACAAGCTGTGCCACTACCATCCAGCCAATCAGGAGCCAACCACAGTTTCCTGCCTCCTTGCACTCTACAGCTGGAATCAATCAACAAATCAAGCAGATTTCTAAAGGACATGGCTACCCAAATAGGGTTTACCAGCGCTAGCGGATCAAAGAGGGCCAAGCTAGACTTCAAAGAGAAACGTTTTCAGCAACTTCTGAAACAGTGCAAAGGAGTTGCACAAATGCAATCTATGAGGCAGAGCATACCATATTGTTGTCCCCAAAAAGGCAAAAGACCGACCTCCCTACCTTGCCAGTCTTATGTTGGAAATAGTGGCCATATTCGCTTTGGTTGAGGGTAGTTCCTGCTTAGGAGTGTAACGATGGATCAAAGAGCGTATAAAGGGCCAGCCCGATACATGGCTCTGTGGACATAAAACAGAGCCTTGAACTTAGTACGCTGGTGAACAGGGAGTCAAGGCAGCTGAAGCAAATGTTGTGAAACTGAGATGTTACGAGGAGTGTGGCATAAAATGCAGGCCACAGCATTACGGATAGTCTACAACCCATTTAGCTGGGACTGCGTGACCTAAGTAAAGTACAGCACTATAATCCAGTCTTGAAATTATAAGGGCCTGCACAACAGTTTCAGCGGCGGCTGGCACAGGTAAGCACGGTGAGCGGTGGGATGGGGCAGGACGCGGCAGAGGGGGAAGCCGACAGACGAAGGAATAGGTGTTATTTATTTATTTAATTATACCTATTCTGTTGTTTTTCGACTTCCCCCTGCCGCACCCTGCCCCGACTTACTGTGCTTACCTGTGCCGGCCGCCACTGAACAGTTTTTTGCAGGTTGATAGGCAAGTACCATAAGATTTTTCTTAAGCACCCAAGAAGTACAAAGCAACATGCTACCTTTGTGATCTGTCGATCCATGGTCTGGCTGTCATACAACCAGATGCCTAGGTTTTTGATCGATTGAATACAGCGGCGGCAGACACAGGTAAGCACAGTGAGGCGGGGCAGGGCGTGGCAGGGGGGAAGCCGGCAGACGACGGAATAGGTGTTATTTATTTATTTAATTATACCTATTCCATCATCTGTCGAATTCCCCCCCTGCCGCACCCTGCCCCGCCCACCACGCTTATCTGTGCCGGCCGCCGCTGATTGAATAGGAGTAAGGCACCTGCCTAGTTCTATTGGCCAGCATTGAGGCCCCCATAGCTGAGGTTGGTTGCCTAATATAAACACCTCAGTTTTTCTGCTATTTAGTTTAGGCAGTCAATCTGTATCTAGTCTGCCACTTCCTTAAAACAAGGAACCGTACCTGCAGAGGTGCTCTTTTTCATTGCAGAGATCAAGATTGCAATCTGAATGTCATCCACATAAGAGTAAATAGAGAAGTGATACTTCTCCACTATATCATCCAGTGATCGCGTACATATGTTAAGGAGGATGGGACTTGAGGAAATCCATGTAGCCAGGGGCGTAACACAGGCCCCCGCATCCCCCGCGGTGCGGGGGGACCCCCCAGCTTCAGGGGGCCCCCTCAGCACAGTACTCCGGTCTGAGCGCTCCGGATAAAAACCGGAGTGGGGGCATCTCCCTGTACATTGCAGGGGGGCCACTTAAACTTTCGTTACGCCACTGCATGTAGCAGAATATATATTCCTGATTGGAAAGGTTTGGCAAGTACCTAAATAGTGTGGCCATCCAAAAATGACTTAAACCAGGTGAGAGCTGTCTATTGGATTCCAACCTCCACCATTCTATTAAGGAGCACCCAATGATACACAGTGTTGAAGGTAGCACTTAGTCCAACGAAATCAGTGCTGTGGTTCCTACTCTATCCAATTCCTGCCTCAAATGCTCCATGACTCCTAACAAAGCTGTTTTAGTACTGTGCTCTGTGTGAAAGCCAGACTGGGAGGCGTGCAGTACCTTGTGAGATTCTAAGAATGCCGAGATCTGGCCATTGATATGATTTTCAAGAATCTTAGGGGCATATTATCAAGCACGGCGTTAAAATTATCGCCGGTTTAGCGGCAGAAAACTGCCGCTAAATCGGCGATAATGGGCTTGATAATATGCCCTGGAGAATTCCAATAGAAGCCCATGTTGACACCAGAACATGGGCTTCTATTGGAATTCTCCAGGGCATATTATCAAGCCCATTATCGCCGCTTTAGCGGCAGTTTTCTGCCGCTAAACCGGCGATAATTTTAACGCCGTTTCTTGATAATATGCCCCTTAGTGTGGAAGGGAGGAGGGTAAATGGGTGATAATTAGTCCAATTTGAGGCATCCAAATTAGGTTTCTTTAGTAAAGGCAATAGCATGGCGTGCTTCCATGCCCTAGGAACCTGACCATGGAATAGAGAGATATTCATAGTGTGTCCAACTGAGTAGCCTGTTTTGAATCAATAGCAATTTTACCTCCTCCCTACGCTCTTCAATTCTGCCAGTCAGTGCTCGTGCAGGAAGCTGAAATACACAAAACAAGAGACTGGCTCCTCCATACCCCTTTTATATCCTACAAGCCCACAAAGTATTGTACTATCTGGACGTCTTCAGTGAAATCCAGGAAAGGACATAGGCATTGTATGTTTGGGTCAATCTGGAATATGTAGGGCAAAATCCATGCCCGTCAGATAAGCCAGCTACATCATGTATTGTACAAACCATGCACCACACCCGCACACACATTCACGTCTGCTATATTATAACACACACATAGCAAACAGTGAGAACATCATTCACATCCCACTCACAAACACACTCCATAGTTAGAACAAAACGTATATTGATGCACATTCTGCTATTCACAGACATCATCACACAACACAACCTGGATGCGCTCTTAATCTAGACTGATGCGCACAGAAACACACATTTTAGTAGTCTGCCCCTGTTCAGTGGTGTTTTGATTGTTAGCTATGTCTGCAATTTACAGACACCCCTACATACAATGCCCCTACATCAAAACCCCTCTTGTTTTTCCACGAGGAAAATACTTTTCCTCATGTGAAATAACCTTCAAATATATACTCCAAATGAATATCAGATTGTTCCAACCTTTCATACACAGAAAAAACATGTATTCCTGCATGTGGCAAGATTGCATTAAAAAACATTTCCGGTTTAGGGATATATAAAGATGCAAAAAGTTGTTGAATTTACACAAACATGCCAGTTTGTAGATATTCATAGCTGTTTTTGTAGGGTCATTTCCAATCTTTTTGCCCACACCCTTATGTTACTGAACACGTTTTTGTTTCCCTTTAGGACTCTGGGAACTTTACCACTACTAACCAGTGCTAAAGTTTTTGTGCTCTCTCCTTTAAACATAGTAAAATTGGCTTACACCCAATTGGCACATTTAATTTATGTGTAAGTCTTTAGTAAAGTGGTACTACATGTACCCAGGGCCTGTAAATGAAATGCTTCTAGTGGGCCTGCAGCACTGATTGTGCCACCCACTCAAGTATCCATTTAAGCATGTCTCTGACCTGCCATTGCACCCTGTGTGTGCAGTTTTAACCTGCCATTTTGACCTGGCAAAACAAACCTTTTACTAGGACCAAACCTTCATTTTTAATACATATGTCACCCCTAGGATAGGTCCCAAACAGCCCATAGGGGAGGCTGCAGTGTATCTAAAAGATCGGATATGTACTTTTACATGTCACGGTACTGAAAAACTCTTAAATTCATTTTCCGCTACTGTAAGGCCTGCCTAGTCAATAGAAAACTATTGGGTTATCTCATTACATTTAATAAGAGAAAACCAGGGCCACTGGAATTATGTGTCAGGTGAGGGCGAAATTATGTGGCATGGTTGAGTAAATTATGGAGCAAGAAAAGGCAAATTATGCAGCAGAATGCACCACATTTTGTGATAGTATTACTC
This sequence comes from Calotriton arnoldi, assembly GCA_963921515.1. NCBI lineage: Eukaryota > Metazoa > Chordata > Amphibia > Caudata > Salamandridae > Calotriton > Calotriton arnoldi. The sequence goes on along the minus strand of CAWUFW010020750.1, from coordinate 40,031 downwards.
CATTAGTTCATCATTTTTAAACTTGGTAACATTGTCTGGGCATTGTTGAACCTCGTTAGTGCCAGATTAGAAAACAGATATAGCCATAAGCAACAGAAAGGTGACCAGTCCAGCTGTACAAAGTGCCTTCCACCGTGCAGCAACATGTGTTGCTGCATTTTTCTAAACTTTTGAACCGTTTGAGTTGGAAACTGAATTTTTTTGGTAAAAAATGCAGATTATGCAGCAGATGATGGAATATGTGTCCAAATGCGGCGTATCTATAATTGTGCGAGAATCACAGCACAATCGCATAATTCCAGTGGCCCTGGTGATAGCTTTCAATTGGGAGCAGGAAAGGATGTTTAGTTTGGTGTCTACAGAATTGTAATTTAAAAGCTCTTTAATGATAAAGTCTCAATTCTGGAAACGCTACTTTTAGAAAGTAGGCATTTTGTGGTCCGAACCATTTGGTGCCTGCAGCCTGTATCCTGGGTCGCATGACTAGTTGTAACTGGCAGTTGGTCTTTGTGTATTACTCCCAGACAGTGAGACAAAGAGGGGATAGTTGTTGGCAGGATGGACCATCTCTGACTTGATGGGGGGGTGCTGTCACCTACCACCCTTGCACATCACAAAGCCTCTGCCTCAGCACACTCACAAGGGGTTTGATACTACTCTTTTGTGCCCCAGACAAGCTGGGGCCTGCGCAGGGAGGCAGGAAATTCCAAACTCCTCCGGGATTGGAGGCCTCAAGAACCTTCTCCTACTTCAAAGCTGGAACCAAGTATAAATATTTGACTCTCAGTCCCAACTCCAGTACACCTCTGGACCTCTGAATCCTACAGAAGAAGGACTGCTGTGTTGCTATGCTGCCAGAAGGGCTACAACCCTCCTACCCTGATACTCTGCTGCCCTACTGACCGCTGGCCTGCTTGCTGAGAAGGAAGACTGGGCCTGCACCCTTCATCCAGGCTTGAAGTGACTCCAAAGGTCAGCTGACTGACCTCCTGTTCCGAACTACAGAGCCCCTCTGCATCAGCCCAGCTCACGTGCTGCCTGGACCTGCAACTGGGGCCCCCTGAGCCCTTCTAACCTCCGCTGGAGTGAGTTCCTGATCCCTAAGAGGTGCCCCTCAAGTCCTGGACCCTTGGTGTGCCCCTCAGTTGTGCTCCCTCTCCAAGAAAAGGAGAAATCCAGAAGTCCCGGGCTCCTTACAACCGTGAACGGGCCTGTTTGTGCCAAAATCATGCTACCCCTGCTGCCAGCCAATGAGAAGTTCCAGTGAACCCGACTCTTTGCACCACAGTGACCACCAGCGACACCCAGCAGCGCAAGATCTGCACTTCGCGCTACAGCATCGACAGTCTGCGGTGACCGCCAACACGAATCTCCAGCAGCAACCGTCCATGATGCCAGACAGGAACTTCATGCTACATCAATGTCGCGACGCCCAGCCTGCTCTTCTTGCTACAGTGAAAACCATCTGCGAAGCTCTCCCTGCTCCTCATGGCCCCCTCCACTGCAAACTAAACTTTTCATGCCGGACTCTAGAAGGTAACTTTTCCAGTATCTGGCCTGCGCTTCATTACAGTCGGCTTGAACTTGTGACTGTCCCCCAGTCTCACACGATCAGATAACCACAAGTGGCGCTTTGTGCTTTTAGGCTCAATACTTACCTTAAATCTTTAAAACTGCATATCTCCTGTTCTACTGATGGGATGTTTGTCTTTTTGGTCTCAAATAATTCATAAGGTTTTGCTCTTTTTTTCTAAATTGGTGTGGGATTTTTCTTGTGTCATGTTTGCAATTTATTATTGTTTGAAGTGCTGCATAAGTACTTTACACATTGCCTCTAAGTTAAGCCTAACTGCTTTGTGCCAATCTACCAGAGGGTTAAGCAAGCACAGGTTAATTTGGGGTTTTCTTGTGTTTCACTCTGACAAGAATTGTGATTTCTACTTAAGTAGGGTTTCACCTCCGTCAACCAGTAACCCAATTTCCTACATTGGTGTTCCTCAGTGAGATTAGGACTTGTGTTTCTGCAGTACCATACAGTGATTTTGTGTAGCACTAAAATCCCAGAGAAACAATTTCATAACATTTTGAGTTTTCTCAATTCTCCTTTATTGGCTCTTTTTGCTTTTTTCAAATTTACCATTATTCTACCTGAGCCTGTGACCACACCTGCAAGGTTGGGGTTTCAGCTTGCCAGCATGGTTGCCTACCCTGTGGCTGAGCTCAATGAGTTCTGTAGAGAGAGGGGGCTTCCTGTCAAGAGGAATACCAGGAAAATGGAACTCAAGAAGGCTCTGAGAGCCTGGTTAGAGGCTCACCAAGTACTGGCAACAGCAGATGATCAGGATTATGAAGAGGATATGGAAGGACAAGGAGAGGACCTGAGTGCAGGTTCTGAAATGCAGCACACAGGGGAAAGAGATGTCTTGCCTCCAGGATTGGAGATTCTTCCCAGAGTAGAAAGCAGTGTGTTCTCCCACAGCCTGTCCTCCAAATGGGCCAGCTCAAGATGGAAGCAGAGGAGAGGAAAATGGCTCATGAAAGGAGCTAAAGGGAGCTGAACATAAGAGCTAGGCAAGGATAGCCCACCACCAATGGTGGCAGCATACACTCAGTGTCTGAGGGGGACAGGAAGGTCCACATACTGAAAGATATGGTGCCCAGCTATGTGGCAAGGGATGACATTGAAGTGGTTGTCTGCGTGTGAGGTGGCCATTAAGATGTACAGGGTCCCAGAAGAGTTATGGGAGGCATCACTCTGAAAACACATGCCTGCAGTGGGAGGGATACCTTGCTTACACTGGAGGTGGGGGACCAGATGAAGTACACTCCAATGAGACCATCCTTGTCACCAAGTTTGCATTTGCCACAGAGAAGTACCGCATTAGACTCAGGGATAACCAGTCTTGGGTGGATTTTCTTGATTATGTCAGCAAGACACTGAATGGTTGGGTGCAGGATACCAAAGTTGATGATTTTATTGGGTTGTTTAATCTGACACTGAGAGAGCACATGCTCAGTACATGCTTTGTAAAGCTGCACAAGCACCTGATTGATAGCAAGCTCACTGATCTCAGAGAGCTTACAAAGGATGTGGAACTCTGGAACAGTAACCAAGTATCCAGGAAGGTACCTGGGAATGACCCCAAGAAGGGTGGTTCAGGATCCCCCAGCAGAGTGAGGGGGAGGTTAAAAATAAGCCAGACAAATCCCAGAGTAAGGTGGTGGGAAAGGGTTCCCAAGCTTCTTCTGAGAAACGGGGAAGGTTCTGATCGGTAGTGGCTCAGGGCGCTCCATTTCCAACCCCGCTGCTTTGAGTGCTCCCAGTCAGGACACAAGCAGGGGGACTCTATCTGTCCTCAGAAACCATCCACTGGTGGGACTTCTAGGTGGATGGCCAATGTAGCCCTAGGGGGAAGCATCCCCCAGGGACCAGTCATAGACCATGCCATGATCTCCGTTAGCTGGGAGATAGACTCAGAGGGTGAGCTGGTGAACTCGACAGTCCTACTTTCTCCCAATTGAAAGTTATCACTTATGAAATGTAATGAGGTAACTTATCACTTATTAAATGCAATTAGGAAACCCAGTGTTATCCTATGGGAGCGGTAGACCTTGCAGTAGTGAAAAAACAAATTTATGAGTTTTTCACTACCAGGACATGTAAAAGGTCACGCACATGTTAAACATTTTAAATACACTTCACCCTGGCCTATGGGATGGTTAGGGCCTGTCGTAGGGGTGGCTTATATGTATTGATAAGGAAGGTTTGGGACTGGCAAAAGTTTTATTTTGCCTGGTCGAAATGGCAGTTTAAAACTGCAGACACAGGCTGCAATGGTCCGACATGCTCAAAGGGCTACATAAGTGGGTGGCATAATGAGTGCTACAGGCCCACTAGTAGCATTTAATTTACAGGCCCTGGATACATGTAGTACCACTTTACTAGAGACTTACAAATAAATTGAATGTGCCAATTGGGTGAAAACCAGTTTCACCATATTTAAAGGAGAGAGCATAAGCACTTTAGCACTGGTTAGCAGTGGTAAAGTGCACATAGTCCTAAAAGCCAACAAAAACTGGTTCAGAAAACAGGAGGATGAGGGCAAAATGTTTGGGTATGACCCTGCAGAGACGGCCAAATCCAACAGACTCCAAGCTACACCATACATTGTGTCAAATGTTTGGTTCAAGGGTGTTGTTTTTGTTTTGAGCCTGTGTGGGAAATTCTTTTCATGTTGTGCATGATGACCACTGAGGCGTGATATCCTGTTATGGGACGCAGGGCTGGATGGTGCGATGGGTGAAGGCATGTGAGAGATAGAGGCACACATTTTAATTGTAATAAGGACTAATCAGCTTTGCCACAGGTGCATCAGGATGCTGTATAGGTATACACCAAAAGGGGTAGGGTAGTTAGATGTAGCCCAGTAATCCATATGCACCATGTAGCGATGCTGCCCAAAGAGTGAAAGGATACCAAAAGGGTTATAATGGAAATTGGTGACATAAGTAGGAGCTATGCACCATGTTATTCTTATTTTTTTATTTATTCTTCTTTTAAAGGCAGGGATACCACCTACTGCTAAATAAATACACCCCGTGAAAAAGGAAAGAAGTGAAAGAGCAAGCAAGGCTGGCAATCTGAGCAGAAACTACTCTAACTTCAAGAGTCCCAGATTCCTCCTACTTTTGCTAGGCCAAAGGAAGGCAAGAGTTTTAGGGAGATTTCATGCCCAGGCCCCTCTCAAGCTCTCAAAGTCTCTAAAAGGTAGTCAAGCACCAGCCAGACAAGCCCTAGTCAGGTCGTGGCTCAGACCCCGACTAGTCTGGCACCCTGCACACGTGAGGGTGAGAGGCAACATCCTTGGTAGGTTTCTGCCCTGACAGTGGAAGAGTGAACCGGCTTGTCTTGTGTTACCCTGCTGTCCTCACCACTCCATGTCATCTGAATACTTCACTTGCACCACAAGAGACCCTTGCTCTTTCTTGTTTACATAAGGATGATGCTTCTTGACCTATAATTTCCTCCCAGCACAACTTCCACTTTCATTATTAGTAGGATTGACACATCAGTGTAAAAAATGGACATTGTTGTGAAAGGAAACTTACCCATATCCATTATTTCAGCTAGGATGGTAGCATGGCACCCATTTGTCAGGTCTCAATTGCTTATGTGTACTTCTAAGTGACATTCTACTGTGAAATGACACTTCAAGTTAAACTAAATACTAGTGCTTGCAACAGGATGCCACGCCACCAGTGATCATCCATACTATTTACTAACTGCCCCATGCCCCTGACATGATCATGACCCTCTAGTCAGAAGTTAAGTTCTAATTTTTTAGACACTCCTCAATGGACGCTGCTTTGCTCATGCTTGCTGTAACACAATGCTGTACCACGGCCCTGCATCTCCACGTCTCCATGATCAAGCTGCATCTGTGCCTCATCTTGTATACTTATAGCTCTTGAGGCTTTTTTCTATCAAGAAGGGGCAAAACGAGAAAAAATAAGGACAGGCGGAAGATTTGCCCTCCCATGGGAGTTGGCATCAGTTTCGATGGGGTCAACAAGTCTTGGAGGCTGGGGAGGCATGAGTGTAATCACGCTGCCTCTGTGCTACCCCCCCAGGGAGCTGAAGGTTTAAGCGTATGGCAGGACATGTTTGTTGGCTACCGGCTCAACCCTCATCAATTCCATTTGCCTGGTGTTAGGAAATTTGCCCCCCTTACCCAGAGCACCTGTTGTTGGTTTGGTGCACTCCATGAATTTATTGAAGAAAGGAAAATTATGGGTGTCGGTGGAGGCGGCGGCAGCAGCAACAGCGGGAAAAAGGAAAGTTAAGAGCATCCTCTGTGTGGTGTATTGGGAGGATGCTGATTGCCCACTCTGTAGGCATAGAACTTGTTGGCAGGATTGCCTTAATTGGACCCTTGTGACCTGATTTCTGTTTTTCTTTTTTTTTTTTTTTAAACGGGGGAAGGGACTCCCTGAAAGAGATTGGAGCAATTATATATACCTTCCAGCTGTGCTTGAAGAACTTTGGTGAACTTAAATGCACCATTGTTACTTGATGTGGTTGTAGAGACAGTTCTGGATGCAATTGAGAAGCAAGTATAAAGGTATTTACTGAGCAGGTGTGGGGAGCTGCAGCTGTCTGAGAGGCAGCGGACCTTTGCTGACCACAAATTGCGAAGGTTGGGGGTTTTGTGTGCGGGATAAGGGATATAGTTATTTACTTTACGTGTAGGGTTGTAACTGATTCAAACCCTTAGAGGGCAAGTTAAATAACAAGGAAATTCCTCTAAATAAGCAAAGGCAAGGGAGACAGCAAAAAACAGCCCTTAGGAAAGAGACTATATCTAGGAAGGAAGGGGGGAATGAGGAGATATATGATTACAGGGAAACTAGGAGGGATGAAGATTTCTCTTCAGCGTCACCAATAATGAGAAACATAGGGAGCAAAAAAGGAGGGAAAATATTACCCCAGTCCGAGCACAGAAACAGGAAGAGATTGAAGGGACTAGGTTAACCCCCTCATTAACAGATCTAGCAACATCAGTTAGGCAATTAGTAGGGAGACATTTTAAGAAAAGAAAGGATGGAGAGGCATCCAAAGTGGATGAGTCTCATGTGTTCAAGTTCTCTCTAGAAGAAGCGTTGGTAATGCTAAACAGCGACCTCCAGTCCAGTGAACTCTCATATGCGGAGGGTGTCTTATCAGCCCCTAAACTCTCTTCCTCTTCCAATTTATGGATGGTAGTACAGAACGATTGAATATTAAGACCCATGGGGACAAGAGGAGGGAGAGGGAGGGGAGGGTGAGGCTGGTGCAGAGAGGTCCTGGATCCATTCATATTGTAGACTGGGCAGTGAATCCTTGAATACCTTATCAGAACCTTCAGCCAGTCCAGCCTCATCTATGCTGGATGTTATGTTATTAATGCAGAAAACACTTCATGGCATATTAGAATCTGTGTTATTAAATAATGAGACAATGAAAAATCAAGCAAACCTGTCAAGGTTGGTCCAGTACCCCATGATAATATACAGAGGGAGCCTACTACAGTTTTTGTGTCACATCAACCAATGTTGGTGAAGAAGGGAGGAGACTACATTTTTATAGGAAAAGTTGGTTGCATAATTTGGGGGAAAAAAAGAAAGGCAAAAGGAAACAGAAAGGGACCCAATATAATACTCGAAGGGTAGGAAAAATCAAAATAGGTGATCAAAATAAAGGAATGATACCCCCGGATCAAGCACAGAAAGGTTTGAGTGTTGATGTTATACTCCAACAAGAGAAAGCCTCACAGTAAAAGAAGTTGGTAGTCAAGGGTAAAGAGAGGAGGACACAATCTTTGCAAATGGACAAAGATATAAGTGGTGATGGGTTATGGGGGAAGGAAAAGAAAGGGATGACATTAGGTATGAGGGGATTGAATTCAAAGGGGCCCATGGAATCGGGGACAGAAAATTAATCACTGAATTGCAAACAGTGAATAATCCAAAATTCTTGTCCAAAGCAGGAGGAGGAGCTTTCCCTGTTTATGAGTATATTCCACAAAAGGGAAAAAATGGGCCAAATTGAAACTTTTAAATCGTTGTAGTCTCCTAGGGATATTTAGGAATTGTAGAAATATCAATGCAATTTCATCGAAAGATATAAGTAAAGTTGGATTTGTGATAAGGAAGGATGGGAAGGAGATTACAAAAGATTGCGTGTCGCTCTAAGGTAATAAAATATTTAATGTTTAAAGAGGAAAATGAATTGAATGAGAAGGGAATTCAAATGATCACATATGATGAAATAGGAAGACTGCAGCAAGGAGTTTTTCTCAAGTGCGTCACATGATTATCAATAGAACAAATTAGAAATGTATGGCAGGCTCAACAAGGTGCAAGAAAGTATCTAGAAGAAAGGGAAAAGTTATATATAAGGATACACAACAACAGAATCAAACAAGGTATACACAGAGATCAATTTGAGCTATAAAAGTAAGAACTAACCTAGTTTGGGGCTAATCATAGAGACATACGCTAGGAAAAGATTTCCTCCCTACATGATTTACATAATCTAAAAGTAATAAATTGGAATGTACATTGATTCAAATGATTAAGGAATGCAGGAAACTTAGATATGAAATTAGAACGGCATGAAGGGATCTTTATGCAAGGAACATGGTTGTGTGGGGAGGAGATGAAATTTGAGAATATTTTTACAAATCTCCGCAAAGGCTAAAGAAAGTATGCAAGGACGTCCACCAGGTGGGCTGGTGGCTCTTGCCTCTGTAAAGATAACGAAAAATATGCAGCCTTTACCTTCAAAATGTGAATGGGTACAAATATGCAGAGTTGATTTATATCAAAATTCTGCCAGTATTGATTATATAATTGTGGAAAATGTTTATGTAATAAAAGGCTGATATGATGCATAATATAAACCAGCAGATAAACTTTATAGAGAAAGAATATTGTGGAATGTATGTTTGTCCACTTGAAGGGATTGTTATTAATCATGGGTGACTTAAATGCGAGAATTAAGCCGAAAAGTCAGGATGGGTAGGAGCTGCTCAATGTATATAATATTCCCGAGGCAATTTTCCAGATGGATCATGTGATAATGTGGATAAGAAGTGGTCGGGTATGATGTTTAATTCAGGCCTAACTTGTTTAAATGGTCGATTCTTGAATGATGCTCTGCCCACCAACCGTTCTGCAAAGGGATTATGTATTTATCCCAGGTTTTTTTAATGTAATTACAACATTTAGGGTTTTAAGTGTAAAGCAGTGATCAATTTCCTTTGGAAGTTCATTGTCAGTTGAAGATTGTAGGAAACAAGACAACAGTGGTGATCACAGATATTCCATGCCCAAAAATGTTAAAAACGAGGCTTGAAGAGAAAGAGATGGCTATACTAAAGAAAATTCGATTAGATTCAATTGAAATTCTGCTAATTGTAGAATATTCGGAAGTGTTAAACTGGTATGCTGAGATAATGAGGAAAGTTTTCCGCTGCATTAAAATGGAAAAATGTATAAATAGTAAGAAGGGGACCTTGGGTGTGAAGCAATGGTCTAATTAGAACCAGTCGCTTTATGTAGAATGCCAGAAATTGAAGAGTCAATTAAGAAAGTTACCACAGATCTGTAGGGAACGGAAAGATGGTGAGATATTAGGGAAAGCACAAAAGGTCCCACATAGACATAAGGAAATAAATAAAGAGAAAAAAATGGAATTCTTTAAGGAAAACTGGGATGAGATGCTTGAAGTAATCTCCTCAAAAGAAATAAGGACATTTTAGAGGCTGGTACATATAGGCTTAGGAAATAAACAACTGACGTTATAATGTATGGATCCAGAAGAAGCATGGAGAAAATATCCGGAGGACATACAGTGAAATAGTGATCTTGAGGGCAATATGAGGTAGATAATGAGGCATTGTAGAGCATAACACTTAAAAATACAAATGCAGTAATTAAAACACTATTCCTATCAAGAGCAGTAGTACCAGATAGTCTACCATCTCTAATGATAAAAATCAATGTAGACTGGTGGAGTGAGATTCTGGCAATATTGTTTAGAGTAATAAGAATGACAGAGTCAGTACCAGAAAGTTGGAAGGATGCTATACATAAACCATTACATAACAAGCATTTGCAATGCAATAGGTCTCGCATTTGTGCGGGTTAGAACTATTGGCATTGTAAATGACAATGTCAGACCTACCAACTTGTACGAAAATTACACCATGTAAGGAGGGAGTGGGGCCTCTTGCCAGAAGTACCTAAGAGGTACTTTTGCCCCCACCCTGTCCCCAAACCCTGTCCTGAAAAAGAGGCTTTTTGTAATCAAATGAAGTGATTGCCACCATTGCACAAAGAGTGCTTATTTATGTCATGGCATCCATGTCTCATAATGCTACCTGTGGTGAAAAGCAGGTTCTTTTCTGGGTCACACAGATTAGTGTTATGTCCTGTGATGTCAGATGTTGTGTGATGTAATATTCAGAGATGTTATCATTATGCTAATTGGTGGTTCTAAACCTTGGAAAAGCTTACTTCTTTCTGGTAGCGCAGTCACTGAATGATGATAAATATGCTTACTGCAGAAAGAGCAGTCTGCTGTTAACACGCAAGTGTCACTACTCAATAAGAACAAGGTAGTGAGGGGTGGGGTGTGCGAGTGTCTAAGTTCATTATTGAGCGAGTGGTTGTGGCTAGGAGGGAGGGCGGTGTGCATGAGTGAATGAGAGTGTAAGTGAAAGTCACAGTGAGTGAGAGTCAGTGATTGAGGGAATAGATGAATATGTTCGCAGAGTGGCCTGAAAATGAGAAGCAAGAGAAAGTGAATTTGAACAATGCTTGAGCTTGGCGAGGGAGTGAGCAGGTTGACCCAGCGAGAGTAACTAAACTGGGAGACTGGGTAAGTGACTTGGAGCATTTACGTCACCTCAGTGACTGAAAACAGTGAAGAAAGCTGATACAAGGCTATTTCTTACAACGTACTTTCCGAGTAGCAGCGTTTCTGCCCCATAAACCAGTCATGTGCGCAACTCACACACAAGACTCTTCATATTGGCGACCAAGGGGTTAGTGTTTCAGAGCGCACAAGGGGTTGGACTGTCCAAACTCATTAAAGAAAACAATTCAAAAATGTTTAACTGATCCTAGCCGGGCACCATTGTCCACTTGGCCCTGCAACTTTTTATTTATTAGATTGAATGCCTGTTTTTATTTATTAGATTGAATGCCTGTTTTTTATTTATTAGATTGAATGCCTGTTTTTTATTTATTAGATTGAATGCCTGTTTTTTAAACAGCCTGGGTTGCAAACTCTATACAGGAAAATCGAAACATAAATAAATAACCATGTATGTACGTCACTCGAGTTTATTCTTTGCTCTATATAAAATGATACTGTCAACGTTTAAAGTCACAGTGAAAGGGAATAAAGGACAACTTTGAATCAGGGGACATTAGCAAGTAAACATAGGAAGCTTCAAAATCTGTTGACAGTGCCTGCATCTGTTACGGGAAGTAGCGGGATCGAATGCATTATAGAAAGTCGACTTCTTCATAATAAGTATAATATACGAACACCTGCCCACGATCACGATGTCCGTGAAACACGATTTCTCTAATAAAAGTATAACGTACGTAAAATTCAAATGGACATATATACACTGTAGCACTTCCATTCCTCTTGCAAGGCAATCGGTCTCGCCTTTGGGACCTTATATGTATTTAGCTATGCAGCACATTAGCCTGGGTGCTGAAACATCTACTGTTCTTTAACATGGAGGGAAAGTAAGCACCAAACTGTGTGACACGTCAGGTATGGTAACACATGGAGAGAAATATTGTCTTTCAGCGGGAAATGGTATAGTCCAAAGCTCTCTTTTTAATATAAAACCAGGGCCTTCGGTGGTCATATCACTGAAAATACAAGATTTGAAAAAAAGATTTTTGTCTACGGGTGCTCATGGAAGACAATTTCTATGGACTGGAATCTAGAGAATGCTAAAGTGATTCTGGTATTTTACTGACCTCTGCTGGTCGTTTCTATCAAGGAAGTTAAATAGAGGCAGTTGCCAGAAAAATTTAAAAGAAAGTCCCACAGCAGAGAGCAATCCGGGTATTTTACTGACCTCTACTGGTCGTTTTCTATCAAGACAGTTAAATAGAGGCAGTTGAACAGAAAAAAAAGTCCCTAAGCGGAAGCAGACAAGTCTAGGGCTGATCTCCAGAGCCCACAAAGTATATACACATATAAGTATATACTAAAGTATATACAAGAGGTCTCGAATGCTCGACCTAAAAATGAAGTTCCTAAACTAAAAGTTGTACTTAACCAAGAACGGGCATTGAGTAGAATACAAGATATGTTAAGTGGGCCATAGCTACAAGGCAGAGTATTATTTTTCAGGTGGGGACGGAAGCAGTGTAGTGAAGAAAGAATCTCAGTAGAGGGAGCTATGGCGAGACAGGGCTAAAGCACACAAGAAGAAATACCAAGTGTACACAAGAGGTGGTGCAAAGTAAGTAATTCAGAGGTGGGAGGGTGCAATGCTAACTAAGCAGGAGTTGAAATACTTAGGGGCATCAAGGAGAGACAAAACAAGTGCTCTGTTTACCTGAGCGTAAAGAGAAGCAGGCTCCCTGGCCCTAAGGCCCATTCGAGGCGTGGGCAGGCATATACGGGCTAGCTTTAGGAACACCCAGTGCACGCGCCTGTGTTAAGTCGCAGAGGGATGGTCTGCCCATCATGGAGGGTGGGAAAAACTGAAGCATACTAGGACACCACTTTTCCATTCCTGGATTTTGCTTTTACATATCATCGGTATCAGGTGTGTTGATCCAATGAACACAATTGAAATGAACCAAGTCTACAACTCACAGAATACACTGATATATTAAATCAAAACCAGGAACTGGAAAGTTGGGTCTCGGGGACATGGTGTCATCTGTTCACCCTACATGTGAGTGCATTCACCAGCTATTGGCTTGTCAGTTTATTTGCTTAAAGGTGGGATACCAGGAGTTTCAGTTTTTCTACCGAGCCAAAAAATACTCCTGTAAAACGTTTGTAGTGTGCGGTGGCAGCCAGCCAATCCAAACATGTGTCTGTCTAAGCCAATTGAACTCGCAATTTAAATTAAAATTTGACACCATGAGGTAGTCTCTGAGAAATATTGCAACGACAGACACCACATAATTTAAAAACAATTCATAGCTGCTAAGCGAAGGCGCCTCATCTGACTCCTTGCGGCAGTGATTCTGTTTTTAACCAACATCATAATGTATTCTGCGGCTTGTAGTACCACGTTACCCACTCAAAGTGTTAAATTAAAAAAGCTTACAACATGCAAAGTGTCGATAGATAAAAAGGCAGTACTAGCCGTAACCGTCACACGAAAAGTGCCACTTGAAAACGATACAACGTAGCAAATACAAGCACTAAATAAATACCCTAATGCGAGGCATCAACCTTACAGTAAAAATGCGCTCATCCCTAAACAGATTGTGGATTGAAACTGATTTTCCAATATGCAGTGGCAAGTACCTGAAACCAATTCTTCCCAGTCTCGGTTCACACCTCGAGTAATTGGAAACGCAGCTTAAGATAAACAACATCTGAACTGTACTTCTGTGTACCAGGTGCCACTCCCACAAAGGATGAAACATGCTGGGTCCTAGTGCCGCGGCCCAATGAAGTTCAGAATCGGAAATTATCTGGGCAATGCGTTGTGCTCGGCACCTGGGCACGAGAGGACCTATACCTCACACGTTAACGGCCTGCCTGCTTCCCGCCACTGCTAAAGTCTATTCCCTGACATAAGAAAAGAAAACGGCCCAAGTGTGTGTACTAGTTTAGCAAATGAAAAATACCTGGAGGGGAGAATAGAACTTCGTCATAAACAGGGCACAAGTGCTAAACAAGCATTGGCCGCGCGGCCGTGAAAGTGACGCGGCCGTGAAAGTGAAACTGATCGCGCTGTTGCCGTCCCTTCTAGCGCGCGAAAGTGAAAGCAGCTGCAATTATGTATTATGTATCGCGCTGAAGGAAAAACAAGCTGCGAGACGTGCTCTGTGGTGGGGAGGGGGAGGGGCATTGAAGCGAGGCGCGCGCGCTTGGGCGAGCGAGAGGAAAGCCAGATGACGCCTCTGCTCGTGCCTGTGCGCGTAACCGCACACTGTATGCCACACAAAGCTGTGGTCGGACTTTTAAAAGCCCACTCACTAAATGTCTCGCCAGAGCAGTGCATGCGCTGGCTCAGGCGAGACCTAAAAAGGGCCCTGTTTTAGCTCCTAAAAATTATAGATTGATAAGTTTTAGGGATGTGTGGGAAAAAGTATTTTGCAAACTAATCTTAAAAAGATTAAAAGACTGGACAGAGGAGGAAGGACTAACCCAATGGAACGATTTGACTTTATAGCCGGTCATTCTACCATAGACCATTGTTTCAGTTTATGGGCCCTTGCGAGGAAGGCAATCGATCTGAAATCTAATCTCTTTTGTTACTTTGTAGACTTTTAGATGGCCATTGCTCTAGTGAATCGCAAGATTCTTTGGGCTGACCTGGGAAAGTTAGGGATTCACAGTGGCCTACTGAGTATACTTAAGGAACTCCACCAGGGCAATGAGGTGCAGGTAGAATTAGATAATGAAGGAGCTTTATCTGATACGATTAAGATATGGAATGGTCTGCGGCAGGGGTGTGTGTTGGCCCTGATCATGTTCGCATTATATTTAGGTGGCCTTACAGAAATCTTAAAGGCATATCCCTCATTTTCCCCCAAGATAGGGGGGCTCCATATATCATGTCTGCTTACGCGAATGACTTAGTCATTATGGATATGACCCAAATCGGGCTCCAGCAGAAGCTAGATGCCTTGCAAATGTACTGTAAGTCTAAGAAATTGGTGGTCAATACGGAAAAAACTAAAATCTTAGTGTCATATTTACCAAAGTTTTGCCTCGCCCTTGCGCCACACTAGATAGTACAATTGATGCAAATTCTAGATGAGATTTAGGAAGCCACACAAGGCCACCTTGCATGGCCCTGCAGTGCTTGGCAAATCTGGACCAACGCAAGGCAGCACAACTCGCTGCCTTGCGTTACTCTGTCCTGGGAAGGCGATCCATGGGGTGGACCCGTGTATTTTGGGGCATTACCAGATTTACCGTGAGTTGTACACCTGGGAATGTGTCAAAATGTTACACCTTCCTAGACAAGGCATAATGAGGAGAAATATCTTTATTCCTCCTTGTTCTTTCAGGTTCTGCATTCTGCAGCACACGTCGAAAGAGGAAAAAGCCTTAAAGAATTGTTTTTGTGCAGAACGGTGTCCCTTTCGGCACAAAAACAATTCTGCCTGCAAAGCAGGCATCCTTGCACCATGGTGCAAGGGTGCCTGCTTTGGTGCTAGGCAGCCAAAATTGCGACAGCGAAGGAGAGGACAGGAATGTGCCATATCTTGATAGGTGTCTTACTGCGTTGTGGTGTGTGAAACATTGATAAATATGCCCTTAGTATTTGGTCGGAAGAAAAAGAGTTCAAATGGTTGTTGGAGAGGATGCGGATAGCAGAGGGAATAACATATCGTTATGCATTTCTCATCTAATTTAAAATGAAAAACACATTGCCAGATGGTGAAAACAAATGCCATGCTTACCATTATGGGGATAAACAAATTTAGGAAGGATTGTGGTGGGCCTGATTTGACACCAGTTAGAGCCGTTTTTAAGGCTATGGTGCAGAGAAAATGGTTGTATGGTGCTGAAATATTAATTTTCAATGGGATGCATTATTGGGCAGTGCTTTAAAAGGGCCTTGAATATGCCCAAGCCAGTAATGACACCGGCTTTAAGGCTGGAACTAGGAATGACTTTGTGGTCTTGCCTCTCAGAGAGGGCTGTTTTGAATTTTTTGAATAAATTGTTAGAACTGAGTGAGCTCAAGTTATCTAAGTTGTGCAAAGATGAGATCTTAAGGAGTGAGAGAAACTGGGATGTGAGCCTAAGCAAAATTTTGTCATCATTAAAAGAGAGCTATTCACCAGTCTCTCTCAGTTATGATGCTCCCTCCAAATTTCGAAATAAGATCAACGGAGAAGGGTGGAAGAAATATCAAGAAGGAGTGATCTTAATAATACTCTTACAAAGAAACCCACAGCACTCTCTTAGAACTCATGGAAAATGAATAGGGTAATTCTGTATTTATCAGCACTGGGAAAGCCAGCAATGAGACAAGAACTTTTAAGGTTTCGGATTGGAGTTAACCCTTTGGGTTTGAGAACTGAGGCGGCCAAGAGGCTAAAAATAAATGAGGCATTATGTGATTGTTGAATTCAAATGAAATCAAATATTGACCATTTCTTATTTATATAAAGCTAGTTTTAAGAAAATATGGAATATCAAATCGCTGGGAAGCTTCCAGATTTCTCTCACATATGCAATTTTTTATATTACCTATGCAATAGGTGGCTTTCTATTAAAACGTAGGAAGATATGGGAAACTTTTTAATGGGGTTGCGATGCATATGAGTTGGGAATTTACTGTTTGGTATAAGTGGAATTGGAGTTTTATGTAGATCTATAATTGCTGGATCCAAATTAATGTTGTACTCTTTGTAAGGGATGATATTTTACTATGAACTTGAAGTACTAAGTTATAAACTACAGGTGAATTTTATGTTGATGATTTTAATTGTGGGGTATTTTATGTGCTATATTTTAAGGACTTTCGTCTAAAATAAATGTATTTTTGATGATTATGTTGATGATGAAGTTCTAATTTTCCCACTGTTGGACGGACTTGCCAGGGTCAAAGTCAAGTGTCACCCAGTGAATGTCTGCCAGGCTGAGCCAGGACGCACTCAAGCCAAACTGGTGGCTACCGGATGGTGCTGATCAAAGGCTGAGGCTGATGCTCCAAAAATAGCTGCAGTTCATAGCTCCTCTGCTAGGTTGCCTGATTCTGGGTAACACTTTTAAAGTTGAAAGTTATTCTAACAACAACTTTGCCAGGCACAGGCCGTCACCTTAGCAATTAATCACCTCTCCACTACCTCAGCTTGGCTCATTGCCTGAGGCAGCAGTACCCAGAAAGCGTGCTGGCGGCTTTGTTTCAATATCAATGTCCTACAGAGCTCCTTGTAGCACCATGTTGCGCTGCTGGGAGCTAGAAATGTGTGTCTAAGCACTTTAGTATGGCGTTGTGGACACCAGCACTAAAATGCGTTAGTCTAACCCCTGATGCATGGTACTTGGCCGGCCTAGTTCCCAATTTGCCACTCCCACCAACTAACTCTACTCTCACCTCTAGACAGAGGCCTTTCAACTAAAATAATAGTAGCCAATAAATGTCAGGGCATATTCACGATGAAGTGACGGAGCGCGATATTAGCCTTGTTGGCTTAATGCTGTACTCCGCTACTTCAGAAACACAGGGCTGCACTGTATTTACAAGAATACGGTGCAGCCCTGCGTTTCCCCCTGCACTGGTGCTAATTGCAGCTGCCTAGCACCAACACAGGCACTCTTGCACTATTGTGCAAGGGTGCCTGTGCTGCATGAAAAGATTGTTTATGTTCAGGAAGGTGTCCCTTTAGCCATACACAACCCGGATGGGCTTCAAGGGCAGAACCCAACCACTGTGGACAAGCAACTTCTCGCTCCTTGCAACCTTCGGCTGTGCACACCAGGATTTGGCTGCAGGGCCCAGCCTGCAACTAGGTCCTGCAAATAACCCTTTACAGGCAGCCAATTGTATTGTTCTTTTTGCGGGAGTTTTGTTAGGTTTTTATTTTGAAATACTTCTTATGTGTTTTTTTATTAGACATTTTTGTAATTTAAAATTTTTAGTGTCTTTTCTTTTTTAAACAATATTTTTCCTTTGAATTTTTCCTTTGAATTTTAAAACATTTCTGAAATTCTGTTAGACATTTTTAGGATGTGCATTCAGGAGGTTATCTTTTCATTCTTCTCACCTGCACAGATAATTATGTTTCTGAAACTGCAAAAAAGTGAAGAAAAACTGGAGGCTGTTATTTTCCTCCTTCTTCCACTTGCTGCTGGACTTTTTGTTACAGGGTTTCTTCTTCTTTCCCCTCTGCTGCCTCAGCATCTTCGCATGGGATTGCTCATTTGGGTTCATGGCCTGGACATGTTTTCTCATGCATTGTAAACTCCTGGGTACCCTCTTTGTAGCACCTGGACACAGGAGGTGCCTGTCACCTTGTGGGCATTTACTTTTTTCTATACTGCAGGTTGGGTAAACAAATTGTCACACCTGGCTAAGGTGAAGCAAGAGCCCTTGATGATAGGCACCAGCACACCATTATCATCCTAGTGTGCAGAAGATTGTTCTTCCTGTGCCCTGTATACTTTCTCCAGTGCCATGAGATGCCATTATGATGACAGATAAGTCAAAATGGTGTCCTCCAAATTTCGAACTTCTTGTTTCTAGAGGACATGGTGTTCCTTTTAAATATTGTGGACTCTTTAAGCAATGTGATGGCTCCTTTAATGTTTTCTTGGTGTTTTTGAATTTTCCAGCTCTACGTAGCTTCAATAGAAACAATGCCACGGTGATATGATGCGCGCCGCTTGATAACAGCTACCACGACTCCAAAAAAGATTCTGTGATCTTGTTTTTTTTAAAAGATACACATTCTTTTTGTTTGTTTTGTTTGTCAGTGAGTCCAAATGAGAGTCAGTGCAAGTACGTACAAGAGGAGAGATGGATGCGTAAAACTGTGTTAGAGAGTCAGTGACAGACTACCTGAAATTAAGCACGTGAGTGAGAGGGATTTCACTGTTGAGGTTCCTTGAAGGGCCTAGTCTTCTTCCAAGCCCCGCATCCAGCCCACCACGGGCTGACAATCTTTTTGTCCAGCCGGACCCTGCAACCTGTCCTTAATGGACATGCAATCCCACAGTGCATAGTATTCAACCATGCGCAGTGCTGGGTGGGGCATAGGGCCTGGTCTGCGACAAGCGCCCTCAATATATGAATGGTTACCTATCACTATACCTGTGTTTGTAACCTATTAATTTGTTCTATTTCACAGACAATAGCCGAATACAGTGTAATTACCTTAAAACAGTCATTTCTTTCAATTCAAATGACTTTTTTTTGGAGAAGAGTTCTCATTCTGCAGCTCCTTTTTCTGAAGTTCACATCAACTGCAGCAGCATGATCTGTGTGTGGATAAGTGGTCACTCATTGGTCCCCTATGGTCATAACCATGCTAAATCTTACAGCGTTGACAAGGGTATTGGTATTCCTAATACGTGGATAGCGTTCATGGAATGAAACAGCATCAGATTCTACCCTTGGCGTTACGCATTTCAAATTGTGGGCCAATGATTGTGCATTGTGAGGTAAATGATTTAAGTGTAAATACTGCTATAGGAAAGAAACAGTTGGAAAATTATTGCATGATCTGACCATTTTTGTCAGAAAATAGACAATTCCTAGAAACATGTCAACAAAGTGATTTCTAGATAACTCCAGGACTATGGCATGGGATTCATATATAACAATAACATCTTGTTTGAGATGCCTGAACTTACCTGAAGAGATGGAGTACATTTGAGGGGAATAGGATCCAATCTTATCTATACTTTTGCACCAAACACATCATAAACACAAAGGCTCCTTTCAAATCCACCTTTCTTTTATACATGATTTTAGTTTTTTAAATACTTGTTTTGCAACTTTTAGGAATCTTGGATCCTCTGTGGTCCTCTGCTGTTCAGTTCTAAAGTGCAAATGCTCTCTGTGTAAATTGTGTTTATGGATTAGTGTTTCCATGATTGGCTTATTTGATTTACCTTTAATTCCCTAGTACGGCGCACTGTGTGTGCACAGGGCCTGTAAATCAAATGCTGCTAATGGGCTGCAGCACTGATTGTGACACCCATACAAACAGCCTTTCAAAGGGTTCTTAGACCTGCCACTGCAGTGTCTGCATGCAGTTTTTACTGCCATGTCGACCTGGCTAGTGCACCCACTTGCCAGGCCCTAACTTTCCTTTTTATTACATGTGAGGCACCCCTAAGGTAGGCCAAGGTAACCCTGTGGGCAGGGTGCAGTGTATGTCAAAGGTAGAACATGTACTGGTGTGTGTGACATGTCATGATAGTGAAATACAGTGTATTTCATTTTTCACTATTGAAAGGCCATCTGTCCCATAGGATAGAATTGGAGTTTATTTATAACATCCTATAAATATAACTTCTCACTGGGACAAGATAGAAAGATGGAATTTAGTATACCTGAACTAAGAATATAAAAATGCATCTTTTAGTAAAGATGATTTTTATATTGTGTGTTTGAAAATACCACCTTTTAGAAAGTGGGTATTTCCTTGCTTAGCCATCCTGTGTGCCTCTGCTGGTTTGTGGATTGACTGTCTGGCTTTAGAGTGACAGGGGCTGGGGATGTGCATTCTCTTCAGACAGTCACTGGGGAGGGGGGGTGGGTGTTGAGGTGTGTCCTGGCTTTCCTGGATGAGTCAGGGCTGGGCTGAATAGACCTCGGCTGCATTTAGAGTAGTGGGAGGAGATTTCCTTACACCTGAATGGGCCTGGTCTGCCTTACACAATGCTGTCTCCACCTCCTGCCAATAAGGTGGACCAGAGAGGACAGAGCTGTTTTTGACTGAGCACAGACCTCTCTGCCACAAGAGAACAAAGAGGAACCTCTGCCAAGGAGAAGAGCTAGGAAAGCTGAAGGAGAAGTACTGCCCCTTTGCTGTGTATTGTCTGGGGTTGGCCTGCAGTGGCTGTTTCTGCCAAGGAGAGAACAAATACTTTGCTGTGTGATGTCTATCCAGCTTGAAGATCTCCAAGGGCTTGAAGTAGAGCTTGCCTCCTATGCTGAAGCCTCCGGGACACAAAGACTCCACCACCAGCTCCCCTAAACGTCCTTGCTGGGAGTTCTGACCTGCCAAGAGGTGCCTGTTCCTGTGTTGGGCCTCTGGAGGTTGTTCCTGCTGCTGGGAGCTGAGAAAAGAGAAGCAACTAAAGTTGCATGACGCATCCGCACCCGTATCCGTAGGCCCTGCTGTGCGGCTGCAAGAACCGATGCATCGTGGGACTGAGGCTGGAGAGATCAATGCAGCGCTGTTGCTACCCACACATCGAGAAACGATACAGCCCCGAATCCTCATGCATCGCAACAGGCCGCCAAGTCTACAACAACACTGGGGCCACAGTAAGAAACCAATGCATCACCTCCCTGCACAGTAAGAAGCCGACGCATCACCTCCTCTTCAGTAAGCACCGACGCATCACCTCCCCTGAGTGGCAGTAAGGAACCAACGCATCACCCCCCCTGGAGCAAGGAACAGGCGCATCACCTTCCCTATGCGTAAGGAACCAACGCATCACCTTCCTTGCGGCTGTTTTTGTTTATGATTTTGACGCATCCAAGGTACTTTGGGGAATATGTACAAGCCCCTATCGGCACCACAACGTCACTTTTATCGACGCTGTGGTGGCGATAGAGGCTTAGCCCTAGTTACAAGGCAGCGTTAAGCCACTTAATGTGGCTTAACACTGCCTTGTAAATAAGGCCCCCTTTCACGCTATGTTTAGCGTGAAAGGGGTGGGCAGTGGGTGTTGCGGTGGGCGTTCTACCGCAACACCCATTGATTTTGATGCTGCCCCCTATGTACAAGGGCAGTGTACATAGGAGGCACCGCCAACATTAAGACCAGGGAAAACCTGGTCTTAAGTTCGCAAAACAAGGAGAAATGCATTCTTTCTCCTCGTTTTGTGCAGCACACATGGAAAAAGCAAAATGCCATGGATTGTTTATGTACAGGAAGGTCCTCCTTCCTGTACATAAACAATCTTAAAAAAAAAACAATTTTGTGACTTTCATGTGTGCTGCATTAAGCAGCACACATGAAAGTGGCAAAATGGCATTTCAGGATTGTTTATGTGTAGGAAGGGACACCTTCCTACACATAAACAATCCTCCCCTGCACGCAGACATCCTTGCACTATAGTGCAAGGGTACCTCTGTTATCACTACACTGCTAAGTGTAGCGTCATCACAGGGGGAAATGCAAGGCTGCACCATATTGTTGTAAATATGGTGCAGCCTTGCGTTTCAGAAGTGGCGGAGTGAGGCGTTAAGCCATGACGGCTAACGCCTCACTCCGCCACTTCTATTGTACATATCCCCCTTTGTGTTGAAAGTGTCGCATCTCTAGTTTGCTATGGACAGAACTGTTTTTACCTTTTAAAATTCATATTTTGATAACTGTGTGCTGGATTTGTGTCGTTTTGGTCTTGTTTGGTTAAGATAAAGATAACTTATTTTTCTAAATTGGTGTAGTGTCCATTTGTAGTATTTTCAGTGTATTACTGTATCTGTGCACAAATGCTTTACACACTGCCTCTGAGATAAGCCTGCCTGCTCGCGCCAAGCTACCAAGGGGGTGAGCAGGGGTTGTCTATGGGCGTAACTCCCTTACCCTGACTAGAAGCAGGGGTTCCTACTTGGACAAAGGTGCAAACCATTACCAACTACAGACCCCCATTTCTAACATCCTCTATTTCTGTCTTGTACCTAAGGACCATAATACTGCCAACACAATGAGAGACTTAAAAACCTTTGAGACAAGATGCAGACTTACAGAATACGTTAACAGTAATTCTGATGTTTATCTGCCTATCTACCTTTCAGATCCATTTAAGAAGTTCCGCCATCCTAAATCATGGACTCCCCAATGTGGTAGAAATTCCGTTCTTGATGCATACATTTTATCCATCAACAAACTCATCAAGAAATCAACACCTAAAGGATTTATGATAACATCACTAGAGAAAAAAAAGAAAAGCTTTCTACTACTTTCAACAGAGAATGGATATCATCATATTACTGGCCGGCAAAGGTGGTTCAGTGGTTGTCATGGAAGTAAGTGATTACATTAAGGAGGGAATGAGACGACTAATGGATACCAACACTTACAAACTTTTAGAAACAGATCCCACTGAACACTTGTACAATGAAATTAAGAATATGGTTGCAAAGTACATGAGCTTAAATCTCATTGATGGAAAAACAGCAGATTTACTTGCTCATCCTAAACCAAGACTTGGGAGATTTTATATGCTTCCCAAAATTCACACAATGAACAATACTGGCCGTCAAATCCAGTGGCCGCCGGCATGGCTAGTGGGTGGTGGGGCAGAGGTGGGTGCACGGGGGTCACGCAGGGGGGTTGCTCATGGAGGGTGGGGGGTGCAAAATATAAACACAAATTGAAAAATATATAAACTTACCTTGCCGCCGGGTCCTCCATCTCTGCTCCTGCTCTCCTCGTCAAACTCGAGGAACAGGAAGCACAGCCAGGCCCCACTGACCAATCACAATGCTGCAATGCAGCACTGTGATTGGTAAGCACCCAGGCTCCACAACCAATCAACGCAGCAATGCAATGTTGTGATTGGTCTAAGTGTCCTGGTTCAACGCTCAGCCATGGAATGGGGACCTGGGTATGTTCTCCAGGCAGGCTGTAATGCAGACTGCATGGAGAACAAGGAAAGGGCGCATGACTGCTTTGGGCACTTAGGAGTGGGCAAACCACTCCTCCCCTGCCCTGCTCCGAGAGCAGAGCAGACCCGCCTAAACATAAACATAAAATGATAATAACTCAAAGTTATTATCGTCTTATGTTTCTACTTCTCACTGCTTAAAAGCAGTGGGGCAACACTCCTCCGCCACTGGTCGAATCATCTCTGGCAAGGATACTGCCATGGAGAGACTACTGTGGTACCTAGGTGATGGCATTTCTGTGATGTGAGCGGTGGAACATGAAACTTTGTGACTGGATAATCCAGGGACAGAGGAGAAATGCAATTGGTCTGAGAGGTTGGCTGAGGTTGTTATCCTGTACCTATTTTGTAATGAAATAAATTCCTCTTTAACCAAACCAGTCGGTGTCACCTACTTCACCACTATCTTTATTTGTTGACCTGTACCTGCAGCCTATTGTCCAGGAACTTTCACCATTTTTAAGGATACCAGTCACTTCCTTCAGAATATTGAAAATTTAAACCAAACCTACACATTTGATGATGACACTTTCCCGGTTATATGTTAAGCTACATCATTATACACCAACATACCACATGAGGATGGTCTTATGGCATTAACTGAAGCTCTAAATAAAAGGACTGTGAAAAAGCAATGAACCAAAGTGCTTACCAACTTTGCAAGAGTTATCCTTAAATGCAAAAATTTTACCTTCAATGGTAAGCACTATCCGCAAATACAAGGGACTTCCATGTGGACTCGGATGGATGGCTCCATCCTATGTGAATATCTTTGTGGGAAAACTAGAGACCATACACTTGCTACATCTAGCATCAAACACTGGTATGGTTAAAGCTACATTGATGACATATTAGTATTATGGAATGTATGAAGTAGAAAATTGGAAGAATTTGCAGCATATATCAACAGTATCTATCCTTCCATCAAATTCACCAGCATCAATAATAAATAGAAGCGCTAGCTCCATTTTCTGGATGTGGTACTCACCATTTCTGAACAGACAATTGTAAATTATCTGTATCACACGCCTACAGATGGTCATTGGTATCTAAACTGGATTTCATATCACCCACACCACACTAAAGTCAGCATCATCTACAGCCAATACCTCAGAATAAGACATACCTGCAGCAAGGAGGAGGACACTTGTAAAGAACATCTACAGGAGTTTGCTAGATTCTTTCAAATGCGAGGTTATTCTCTGTGTATCATACAGCAACAAATTGACAAGTCCTTGCTGTTAGCCAGGAAAACTTTTATTTGGAATACCAGCAGCAGGAACTAAAGTGACAGAATCTCATTTGTGGTTGACCATCATGCTTCACCTCTTAGCTATAAAACATAATGCAAAAAACATTCCCCTTATTACCCACCTGTGAAAAATTACAAAAGGTTTTTCCAAAACTGCCAGTCATTGCATATCTCAGAGCTCCCAATTTATGAGATATTATTTTGAGAACTGAGCTCAAACAAGCTGTAATAAATGAAGGGGTTCATTGCTGTGATTCTAAAAGGTGCATGCCACATGAATACCTTTTGCAAACATCATCAATAACAAGTTCTGTTACAAGATAAACCTATGGCATAGGACAGCATCTTACATGTTTATCAACATAAACATTATGTGATTCAGTGCCAAAGCTGTAAAAAACAATATATAGGCCAAACAGTAAATGACCTCCGTACACGATTCAGGGATCACAATTCAGCAATAATTAATAAGAAACTTGACCAGTCTGTAGCCAACAATTTTAAACCTATGGACCATTTGCTATGTGATTTGAAGATTTTCCCTGTGGGAATTGTCTTAAAGAAAGAACTACTGGACGCCAGAGAAAACGTCTGGATGTACCGTTGAAAACCATTGCATCCAGGTGGACTGAACATCACTGACACCACCTGATAACTGCATATCTCAAGTGAACTCAGGACAGCATTCCACATTCCCAATGGAGTCTTCACTCACGATGCTTTTTGAAAATCCAGCAGTGTCAGCTGTGTAGCCACTGAGCAAATAATTTTGTTTATTTTAAAATCTTTTTATTGAGGTTTGACTTAGGTTACAACAAAACATGCAATCCTAGATAAAGACAGGAGATCTGAGGTCGACCAAGCCTTGTGTATTACAATCATATTTATGAAATCATTACATGTGAAGCATATATGCTGTCTCAAGGGGGGACAGACCCCAATACAACAGTTATACAATGAACAAGAAGAAGTTGCTGTGGAGCTGACCATAGGTAGTGCTGGACAGATAGGACAGCCAGTGACCAGCGGACATCATTCATAGCAAGCTGAAACATACATTTTCTGTAAGGCCTCCAGATAGCTCTAGGCTTCAGCCTTGACATTTGTAGAGATATATATGTTACAGCCTGTTCATTACAGATTGTCACATTCTTTCACCCACCACATTGCTTGAGAAGGGGTCCCTTCATCCATGCCCGGGTCACCTGGCACTGTGCTAGCAGTAACAGTAGAGTCACTAGTCATCTCTTTGGACAGGGTATATCTACAAGGTGACCCAGAAGCATAGGGAGCGTGAGGCAGAGAATTGGTGCGTGTATTATTTAATCAATTGTATTGGTTACTTCAGCCCAGAATTTTTGGATCAGGGGTCATCCCCATGCCAGATGTAAGAAATCAGCAGGGTCTGTAGAACATCAAGCACATTCAGAGGACTGGGTCTGGTCCATCTGATGCAAATGAAGAGGAGTATAATTTACCTGGTCAATGAAGTTAAAATGAAGGAGTCTATGCCAGTGATTGATAGAGAGGTTGTTTTATCTGCTCACAACAATGGTCCCAGATCCTGTTGGACAAAGGGTATCTCAAGTCCGCCTCCTAGAGCGTCAAAGGGGCAGTGGTAGACAGGTGGAGCAGGCGTACCATCATCTTATACAGACGGGACATTCAACCCCTGGTACTGGCTGATGCATACATCTGTGTAAGGGGTGAAA
This sequence comes from Calotriton arnoldi, assembly GCA_963921515.1. Lineage (NCBI taxonomy): Eukaryota > Metazoa > Chordata > Amphibia > Caudata > Salamandridae > Calotriton > Calotriton arnoldi. The sequence goes on along the minus strand of CAWUFW010020750.1, from coordinate 13,987 downwards.
AAACTTGTGGTTGACATGGAAAGTGGGGCCACCGCGTCGCCGCAGTGTGGTGGACCCTAAAGTAGGAGAACATGTTGAGTGCATTAGTCCTGCTCAGAGACCAAAGCTGTTCAAGGGAGAGTAACTGGCCCTCCAAAACGGTTGGCCCACCTCAGTGACCTCCAGCCAACGCATCATGTTGCACAAAGTCCTGTCCAGCATGGGGGGTAAAGTAGGTTGTCAAAAATAGGTATCTTTGGAGGGCAGAGCAGCAGAAGTACCACACTCTTCGCCAGGGTCCACATGGCCCAGTGTATGTAACAGACCGACTCAATATAACTATTGGGGTGTGGTTGTCTTGCAGCTATTATAGTGTCAGGCTGCCCTTGTCGAGTTGACTGCATTCAATCAGGAGGTTCGGAACAGAAGATCTAGAACAGATCCAATAAATTGAACAGTGTGCTTCTGCAGTGAGAAAGTAATGATCCAGGTACGGGGCTGCAAAGCCGCCCATCTAATATGCATGTGTGAGTCCCTTCCAAATCACTTGTGGGGTCTTGCCACCCCAGATGAGTCTTGTCAGCAGTGTTCAGAGACAGGAGAATATTTTCCCTCCAGGTGGAATAGGGATATTTATAAATAAGTACAAAAACATGGGGAGAATTAACATCTTCATAAGCGCCACTCATCCTTCCAAAGGTAAGGTAATAGCAATCCATTTCTCTGTCTGAGCTTCTAGACTGTCCAGTATTGGATCATATTTAATTTGGAGGATAGATCCCAAAAGCCTAGTAATCTGTATGCCAAGGTATCAAACCGTGTCAAGTCTTCGTGTTAGTGGGAAGTCCAGAGAGACTCAAATTGTGTCATCTGTAACAGGTAATATTTCGGAGTTGTTCCAATTAATGAGTAAGCCGACAAAGTCGCCAAAGTGGACAACTTCTCGAATAATGGAGTTAAGATGTATCCCAGGGTCTCTAACAAATGACATCACATCATCAGCATAGAGGGAGATGAGATACTGCGGTGTTGGAAACTTAAGCCCCTATGAATACGTTTCTCCCATAACAGGGACGTGAGTGGTTCAATCAACAGAGCATACATTAATGGCATCAAGGGGCAGCCCTGTTGTGTACCCGTGATGATCTTAAGGGGCCCTGTGAGACAGCCATTGATGACTGTGTATAACAGTTTTGTCAATCCAATAATACAACATCCGAGGTACATCAGGCAGAGGACTATTAACAAAAAGGGCCATTCCAGTGAGTCAAAGGCTTTCTCGCCATCAAGAAACACAGGGATTGCTTGAATCTCAGGTTTTAGCCAGTGAATCATTGATAATAATGTTTGAAGGTTATTGGAAGTACTTTATATACAAGAGTGTGCAGTTTCTTTTTAGAAAAAAGAGGGGGAAGAGAATAAGGTATGATTCCAGGTCATGGGAGTCGGCTCCAATAGGAGCAAGTGCCCTCACACACCCCGAAAGATGTCATGCTTCATCATTTGGGCATGCTCCTCATCGGGCCGGTGCTGCAATGCCAGACGGGCACCCGCTAGGGGTCTCTGTGCCAGAGGTCTTTTGTTTTGCCGTATGATGAGGTGTGGGTGTGAGGGTTGTGTTAAATGTGTAGTCTGGTAAAGAAAAGGTGGGTTAAAATAGGTATAGTGAGGCTGGATTGAGAAATTTTACTGGTCAAGCTCACTATCCTAATTAAAAACTGTGGTGCTCGTATGGGATACAATGGTCCTTAGAAGTAGTCTGAATCATTCATTGTGACATGAGGTCAACATGTTTCTTGCCTAAATCAGTCCACATGGTATCTACTGGCAATTCTTCAGGACCAAAAACTGTAACCTACACTACTTAGTGACCTGATTCAATAGTTTGTGATAGTTGTTAAAGTAATCAGTCACACATCGCACAACAAAGCACACATGTACCTTGTCTTCAAAATAGACCTGGAAAACAAAGGGACAAACATAACAGATAACAAATAAATATCCATTTTGTAATTCTACCCGTTTTTAGGTAGTAGTTGTGCATGCAATTTAATCCTTTCATTTATCTGCATGCCCCAAGTGGTCAACAAGGAAATGGAGACGGTAAGGAACTAAGGGTTTAGATATTATAAACCCTGTGTCAAAAGGCAAATAGAACACCAGATGAAAATCTTGCGCAAACCTCATATTGCAAGAATTTGTGCTGTGTGCCGTAATTAATTAAAACACGTGTCAGTGATCTTGTCCTTCTATCAATCACTTGCACTCTAATCACTCGCACTCACCCATACTAGAGTCAGCAAACGTCTCAGGAGGATTTAGCAGAGTGATGCGCGCATTTGCGTCCTACGGGATTAAGCGTATTGGAATCATACAGATGCAAGTAGCTTACCCTGGTTCTGTAGCGGTAGCCCTTAGTAGGTGTTGTACTTACATAAACGCTTCATGGCGTCCACTTGGAAACCTACCCCCGCTCTGCTTCCTCGTGGAGAGCCGAGCACATGGGGGCGGGACTATTTCAACACTGACACTTCCTGTCAGTGTGTAGGTATCAAGCGAGGACTAGTACGAGAACCGCACCCGCCATTTTAGGGGGTGGGGGCGGAGATCGACGTTTACAATGTAGATGGAGAAACACACGAGAGTGGGGTGTATTAATGCAGGCCTGCCAAGTGTCCCGCATCAAGCGTGACACTATCGCATTTCAGTGCGGTGTTCCGCATCACCGCATTGAAATTGATTGTCACGCATTTTAATGCCACTCTGCTGTTCCAGGCTCCAGCGCTGAAACGGCTGCTAGCGCGCCTGCAGACTTCTTGCCGGCCCGGGCGCTCGCTGAACAATGTATCTAGCCCTGGCTGCAGGAAATTCCCACCCACTGACGTCACACCCCCCGCCGAGGCACTAATTCTGTGTGCGTTGCAGCGCTGCGATCTAGTGGCTGTGGCGCCGCGGGGAATGTCATGTGACCTCACCTCCTGGCTGGTCCTGGAAGTGAGGTCCGACCGGATTCAGGAAGCGGGGATAATTAATGGAGGCGTGTTGCGCGCCGGCGGGGAGGCGCGTGGAGAGTGCAGCCCAGCACTGCCGACCAGGCCTCATGGACAGAATCGGGCCCGAGGAGAGGTCGAGACACAGCAGAGGGAGTGAGTGCAGTTGAGTTCCTGACTTGCGGACTTGGTCTGGATGGCGTCCGGCGCTGCTGCAGGGGAACGTCATTGTGAAGGACCATCAATCTGAGTCATTGTGGCTATCCAGGCGCAGGAGCAGGCTTGCTGGAAGCTGCGGCAAAAGTAAGTGACTGGTTTTTAATCCTAGTTGCTTATGCTGCTATATAATGTTTTATAAAGCTTTACTTTTAGCGCTGCGGCGGGCAGGGTAATAAATGTGCTCAACAGTTATCAGCGCAGTTAGTGGCAGTGGCTTCAATAGTTCATTTTGGTCAGCTCAGCATTAACTAATGTTTTTTCGTCGAGTGAGGCTGAGCTCACATTTGCACCAGTTTTAAAGTCTTCTTAGTTTATCATTGCTCAAATGGGTGTAATTATTGATATGTATATGTTTCCCCTGCTTCATTGCTTGAGTTTTGCTCGCAAAAAAGTGTCACTCATAGTCGTTGAAATGTCACTCATAATTACACTTTAATTATGAAAATGTCACACATAGCAATTTGAAACCTTGGCAGCTATGTTAATGACCCCAATATTAAAATCTCTACTTTAAAGTGATGTACTCTGCACTGAGATTCTACAAAGGCAAATTTTTTAAAGGAAAAACTGCTGAAAATTAACCTTAAAAACAGGGGGTCGCACGAGGCAATTGTCTCGGTCATGGTGGTATGTGAAGACCTTTCTTTTCACCACTTGATAGTGTTTTGGCAACAATACAAAAACTTTGCATTATTTGTTTTGACAAGTTTACAGATCGTGATAAAGGCCACAAATACGAGTGCATGTTAATTAAAAATGGCACTTAGGAGATCGTCATAGGCAGACTCATGTTTACTATGGGGGGTAACATGTCTCTCATATGGGGACGATTGATAATGGGTTCATTAATCAAGGGGTTATCCATAACTGAAGGAACAACTCACAAGGTAGCATGGTCGTTGCTCTGATATCAGAAAGTGTCATGTAGGGTAACCATTGACTTGTGGGTTAACGGCGACAATTCCCATAGTTATGTGGTTATTTATTCAGCTGCCCCCATGGGATGTCATCATTCAGCCCGTTCTTATGAGCGGATAATCTAAAAATCCAGGTTTGTTCCTTTCTAAATAGGGCTTCTTGTCGCATCTGTGGGTGTGCCTCAAGGACAGTCCATTTCAGATCATCAGGGGAATGACCGACAGAGGTGAAGTGGGCACACATCTTGGTGTTGGTCTTTCTACACCTGATATTGCTAAGGTGTTCGGTGATTCGCATCCCTATATATTTTAGTTGACAAGGTCAGGTGGTCAAATGTATGCAGTTGCGTGTATTGCAATTCGTGTGTTTTCTCTGCACCCATTTGAGAGTGTCGCTGAGTTGGACCACCTTCATGGTCTGTGTTAAGGGGCAAACATTACATTGGCCACAAGGGTGATGTCCCACCACTGGTGGCAAATTCCAGAGTGGTCTTTGCACAGGGGTCATATGTGTCTTTGGCCTTGTGTTTATGAGCATGTCTTTTAGATTAGCTGTTCTTTTAAATGCAAATCTGGTGGGTTAAATGTGTGCTTCCCAGTTTGCAAAATCTTCCAATGTTTCTTTATGATTTTCTTCAAAAAGTTTGATTCTGGTGTGTAGGTGGTGACACAGGTTAGTTCATCTGATTTTGGTCTCTCACAGGGTTCTAGAAGAGCCTCTCTATTATTGTTATGGGCTCTCTTTTGTGCTGTTGTAATGCATCTGAGTGGATAATCACGATTTGCTAAGTGAGCCACTAAATCATTTGACTGTTCTGTGTAGTCAATTGTATTGCTACAGTTGCAGCGTAAGCGCAGGAATTGGCCATAAGGTAGATTCTCCCGTAGGGCCCTCGGATGATGACTACCAAAAAGCAGTAAGCTATGGCTGTCTGTTGGTTTTTTAAAGGTTTTTGTGTTCAGTTTTCATTCAGACAGGTCATTCAGACAGATCCAGGAAAGGGAGTTCTTTTTCAGAGACATTGGCAGTGAAACGTAAATATGGATTCAGCTCATTGATCCATCCAATGAAAGTAGTAACCATATCTCTATTACCTTTCCAGAAAATGAGTATGTTGTCGATATCTCGACGGCATGTCACAATATTCTCTATGTGAGGATTAGTGGGAGTCAGTATGTGCTTTCCTTCAAAGTCTGACATGTACAGGCAGGCCAGACTCGGGGCAAAGGTGCTGCCCATTGAAGTCCCCTGAATTTGATGGAACAGGTTGTCTTCAAACTGGAAGAAGTTTTCTGTGAGAGCCAAGGTTGCACACTCCATGATGAAACTTATTGGTGTCGATGATGTCCACACACTGGACCTCAATATGTCCTTGACAACTTCAAGAGTGGCCTTCTGAGGGATATTGGTATGTAGGGCCTCTACATCCAGAGTGACCAGGAGGTTAATCCGTGGTTTATCTATATTGGTTAAGGTGATGAGGTTCAGTATGTCCCTTGTATCCTGTACAAAGGATGGTGTCTTTTTGACCAAAGGTTTTAGGAAATGGTCGCAAAATTTGACAGCGGTTCTAATAGGGAGCCTATACCAGACACTATGGGTCTTCCTGGTGGGTGTCGAGTACCCTTGTGATTTTTGGTAAAGTATAGAAATAGGGTATTTTTGGGTTCTTGTTAGTGAGAAACTCTGCCTCATCCTTCGTGATCCACCCTTTGCTTAGGGCGGAAGTGGCTATGCTATTGATATGCATTTTCAGGCGGGTCGTGGGGCCTTCCATTATAAGTCTGTAATATTGGGTGTCTTGTAATTGACGAAGACACTCTTTTTTGTAGTCACTGGAGGACATGATCACAATGGTGCCCCCTTTATGAGCCTGTTTTATAGTGATGGTAGCATCATTAGCCAAGGATCGAATGGCTTGGAATTCCAAATTGGACGTATTGTGAAAGGTCTTGTGGGTTTTGTTCTCATTAATGTCCTTTAGCACACCTTGTTCGAACGTAAGGAGTTTGTTAGGGAACAGACCAGAATTAGGGGGAAAAGTAGAAGGGTTGCGTAAACCCGAATCTGTTGCGACCATCTCTGGCTTGTCTGAGAAAAAGGCGTGTAGTCTTATTTTCCGGAAAAGTTGTGTAATTCGCAGCTGGATCTGAATTGGTCTGGTTTTGGAGTTTGAACAAACCCCAACCCTTTTCTTAACATCTTAGTTTCGAATTCTGTTGGAGTTCTGGAAGATAAGTAAACAATCAACTTTTCTTCCCCAGGTGGTTCCTGATTTGCATGGGCTGAGGTTGCGGTGGCTCCTGCCACTGGACGCGTTTCTGTTGTTGTTGTTGACCGCTTCTTCTTTTTCCTCTTCCTCTGCCCCATCCTCTGCCTAAAAAAGGTGAGTTGAAGGGGGTAAATGGCTGTTGTGGACCTTGTGGGAACATGGGATACTGCCACATCGGGGGCCCCTGTAAAGGGGGTATGCCGTACATGGCTAGTTGAGGTTCTCTTCTTGCATAGTTACTGCCCCAGCTGTCTGAATTGCAGTTGCTACTATTTGATGAATTCCTCCTGCGTGACTCTTGGCTCTCGTCAGATAGACTTTTTCCTTGCTGAACTTCTTTATGTCCTTTTGAAGCTTTGTTATCTTTTGTTTCATAAGGTAATCCTTATGTTCTGAAATTTCATTGTTTATTTCAGTCAGTCTGCTTTTGTAGGAAGAAATCATGATACTTGTTTTTAGAGCCCCTTCTGCAACAGTGATCTTTATCACCAAATCATCAACTAGTCATTTGGCCGTCTTTAGTATTAAGACTAGCCAATCCCTGGTGCATTTCCATGCCACCATGGACCATTCTTCCTTGAATTGTGCATCCTCCAAGAAGATAAGAGGGACATTAGTGACAATTAATCCGTTAGGCGCTATATTGGTCCTTAGGTATTCCATCATGATTGCTCCATGCATTGGGATTTTTTCAAGTTGTTTCTTCATTGATATGATCGAATTCCAATCTCCTGTATTGCTGCTCGCAGGTGCCGAGCCATCTATATCAAGAAGTGAAGGTTATTGAAAGTAGCCCTACCAGGAATAAAGCCGGACTGGTCAGGCTTAACTAAATTAGGCATTAATGGATTTAGTCTGTTAGCCAAGATTTGGGCTAGAATCTTATTGTTCAAGATAATAAAGAATTCAGCCTGGAGGACCAACCTCTCTCGGATCTTTTCCAGGCTTTATAATATTAGAAATGAGGGTGTTTCTTGTAGTGAAGGGGAGGCTCCCGGCTTTGGAAGCCAAATGATAAAGCTCAAGGAGCTGAGGGGCCAGTATATCCTTAAACTCTTTGTAAAATTTCCAGTCAAACCATTCAATGCAGGCGCCTTGCCACCTGGAAAGGTATCTAGGGTTGTAGGACTTTGTGTAATGTTATTCGTGTCATAAGGAACCTCTGCACCCCACCTTCCACCCAAGCCAAGGTAATGTCCTCCCGAAAGGTTTCCATTTGGTCAATGGAACAGGAGAGCTTTGGCATGTAGAGTTCCCTATAGAAGGTGTGGAAGACTTGCAGAATCGGCTCCATGCCCACGACGGTAGCCACCACGGGGAAGCGTAAAGAAAGAACCACAGTTCTTGGCCGAGTGCCCCTTAAGAGCCAGAGGAGTGTTCCATTAGGTCTCTTCCTTCTTCAAATAACTGGACTTGAGCATATTTCCCCAAATCTGTATCTTCCCGATCTGCAGCCCCTCTAAACTGAGCAAGCAGCCCGTCAAGGATTGCCAGCAAATCAATGTGATGGGAGCATTCATACTATTGTTCTGCAATAGTCTGTTGTATTTCAAGAGAATGAAGTGGCATCAGAAGAAATTTTATGGATGCCAGACTGTTTGGAAAAAGCGATCCCCAAATATGCATCGTGAAACTCTCCCAGACTGTCAAGTACTGTCAGAGGCTTGAATCCTTGGGAACAGTGCCCCCCAAATGCCCATCTTACGGCAGCTCCAACTCTGACTTCGACAGCACAGAGGATCAGAGTGGCCAGATGAGGGCGAAGGAGATTAGGGAGGGTACTTCGGGGAAGAAGACCTGTAAGAGAAAGTAAACACAAATACACAAGACTAATGCTTCACTCCACTGACATTCCGTTCTAGTTGTTCCTGACACTACTCACAATACAATGAACAATGCCTGAGGGTCACAATCGGTATCTTTCTGCTACTTGATTCTTAACCCTTAAGAATCCCAGTCTTAACCTTTAATACACAAAGAGCAACTCTATAATAATAAGGCTCAGGATAAAATGTTCTTTTTGTCTGTAACAACATTAGCGGAACACATTTAATGACTGATCAGTTCTCAATCGAACGTCATTTGATTAGTTTCCACCAAGCATTCATCTTGCTAGTCCTCACATATAATGCAAAACATATTCCAGGCTTTCTGGCCCAGGCACAGTTCTTTGAATACTTCCCAAGACACAGAGATCAGGTGTTGTTAATTTCACAACCTAGTTCAGTCTTAAACCTGTCCCCGAGTACTACACTCGGTAAGCAGTTCGTTAGACATGGTCCGATCAAAGGAATTGCAATGCGCAAGCAGTTCCTTAGCAAAGGTCCAAACAAAAAGACTCTCCTACCTGAAGCCGGCTTCTCACTTTGATTATGGGAAGAGTGCCAAGAAGTTTCCACGTCCTCCTACCTGCAACACTTTCTCCGATGTCCCGGAGGTGCTCTGAATAACAGGCATAGGACGTTGACCAGCATCTTTATATAGTGGCCCAGTCAAGATGGCTGCTGAGAGTTTACGTATGCTCGCGAGACAATGCAAGCCTTACAAGGGACTCAGGAATGGCAGCCATCTTGGAACAGTCCTAAGTTACATGGATGGCAGCCATCTTAAATTGAGTAGGAGGCATGAGAATACCATGGCGGCCATGTTACATCTGGAGTTGCCGACAAGATCACCATCTGCGGCCTCCAGGACCATGAAGTTTCCCGCACAGATGCTGCTTTTGAGTCTTGAGGGAGGATGCTGGGGCAATGACACGGGCAGCGGAGGCAGATGTTAGCGTGGGATGGGCATACACATGGCAGGTCATGACAAATATGAGGGGACTGAGCCAGTGTTAGTGTCAACGAATTCCTCAATTGCCTTTGTCATGTCTGATTTAAAAATTGATTCCAACAGGGTGGCTGAGTGGAAACACCACAGTTTATAGGACACGTGCAGACCAAGGATCTCAATCGTAAGAAGCACTGGGTAATGGTCTGAGAGGGTCCCTGGCAGGTAGGCAATGTAATGAAACCAGTAAATAGTGTCAGGGGAGTGTAGCCAAATATGGATGCGGGAGAGTGAGTCATGTGCGTTAGAGTATGAAGAGAATATGGGGCGTCATCTCTCAGCTCCCACCAACGAAACCCACAGGTCATCAGAGACCCACACAGAATTAGGGCTGCCCACTCTCCAAGAGTTAAAAGAATCAAGGACAGGTACTAGGTCCAGATTAAAATCACCACTCAAAATAATGTGGGAGTCATTGCAAGTGCAGTAGTGTTGAGCTATATTATCAAAGAATTCTGTGGTAGTCTATATTTGGGTCATGGGAGTTGATGGAGTGGAGAGTCACACAGTGTGCCAGAGAGGTAAATGTAATGCCCCATGGGCTTGATATGGATAACGCCTATAGTGTAAGGTAGTGATCTTTTAACTAATATTGCAGCTCCAGAGAAATATGTACTGTACAAGGCAAAATAATTACATGGGACCTATTTGTCTGGGACTGGTGGGTTTCTCTAGGGGTCATGTGCTTCTCCTGGATTAAAGCAAACTCTCACACCAGGTCTCTCCAGATATGCAAGTATTAAACAGCGGTTCTTGGGGGTCCACAAACTGCAAACATTCCTGGTAACTAACTTAATTTTATGGGACATCATATGAGTATGGGAATTTGCAGAGCCAATCCCCGATCGAGTCTCAGACCTTTGGGAATCTAGGATGTGTATTTGGGCTAAGGTCGAACAAAGTCCAGCATAAGAAACAAACCAACGTGCAAACAGACGTATAGCAATCAGTACGAACTGTACCCCCAACTCCCACCCACACTGATATCCCCACCCATCAGTGAATGTACCCAGCAGGCAAAGCTTACCCCTATAGGTGCTAACCACATGAAAGGCATGGTCCAATGCCATCTACCCTAGCCCCGTATAACGCTGTAGATCACCCAGACATGTGATTACAATAGTGCCTATGAGAGAGTCACATAAACTTGTGTAGTAAATTTAGTGTGAGACGGAGTCTGCCATAAGATACAGCCTGAGAATTACAGTAGGAATGAACAAGCAAATAAAAAGGCGCAGGACCAGCGAACATCAAATAGGAACATCCTAGCTCAATAAGTGACCAAAGAACGGGGCCAGCACATTCCGGAGTGACTCTATTGTAGTAAAAGGAGGAGAGATGAATAGACCTCATAGAAGAAGGGAAATGTTAAGGTAATTCCCCATCACCGTAGAAGTCTCTGGAGGATGCATCCATATCCGTGGAGTAGTCAAGTGTATACAGCTATCTTCTCCGCTGCAACTCAAGGTAGGCCCAGACGGCCTTCAAAGCCTCCCTCGGTTAAGAGAAAAACCTAGTGTATTCACACAGCTAAAATCTCAGTTTGGCAGGAAAAGGAATGGCCTTCTATATCTCATTGGCCAGTTTTTTAACCTCAATGAAGGCACCTCTAGGCTCCTGCACTGACGCAGAAACGTCTGGGTAAATGTGGATATCCATGCCCTCATAACAGAAGCAGCCCTTCTTCCTGGCCAGGGAGCACTGTGTCCTTGTCCCATTGATTTAGAAGGTGGGCTATGACCAGGCAAGCATGAAGAAGATCTCTGTGAGAAGCTGTTCAACGAATGTCTCCATCCTGCCCGTGTTGGTGGTCTCCCCAATGCCAAGAATACAGAGGTTGTTATGCCTGGAACTGGATTCCCAGTCCTCATTTTTTGCAATAACCTTTGACATGTCCAGGGTTTAGTGATGCTGGCCTTGAGGTCAGTAGTGTCATCCTCATCTGTAGAGACCCTGCCCTCCACCTCCTTAAAGTGTCATCATACTTGTTGATGCAGGCCTGCAAATGGTCAAGAAAAGTTGGTAGGGAGTCCAACTTTCCGTAAATCTGCTGAAGACTGACATGCATCTAGAGCGCGAGGTTGCGGGTCAAAATCGATCTTCCACATTAGAGGATCCAGCCTCTCGGTTTTATTCTGCCCCAGTCAGGACTCTGCACCCCCTTCGGGTGTCAAAGCTCAGCCTCGGATGCTTAGGGTCGTTCTTGCCCATGTTAGCGGGCACAGGTCAAACCAGGCCAGAGGCACTACACATGGGGGGGCAAGAACCTTCACCTATTACCAGGGGGCGTGGATGAGGATCAGCCATAAACACCATCAGACCCCAGGCACTTCCTGGGTAATTCTGTGGGTCTGAAAAAGGGTGGAAACGCACCAGAGCAGGATGGCCATAAACCCATTCCTTCCCCATGTCCAGTAATCCCTCTGTGGGGGCAGGAGAGGATGCACATCTGAACAGCCTGAAGATTACTGTGGAGTATGTCGGACCACACGCCCCACCCTGATCGATATGCAAGTCTGTCCACAGGGACGGGTCACGGGCAGACTGAGCAGGTCAACAACGAGGTGAGAGCAGGTACCACCCCAGTTCTGGGGTCCAGCGCCCACAGAGGCACAACAGAGCACAACAGCATGTATCCCAGTGGCTGCGAGGCTGTACCCCCGGCTGTGGAAGAATTAGCTAAATGTGCGAAGCCCATGGTCCGCACCCCGGCAGCACGGCCCCTAGCAAGAACAGTGTATGCAGAAGTGCAGCAGGCTCTACAATGGTGGTGGTGCTTCCCCGAGTGATCTGTAACACTCTCTTAGTTGTTGGGCATTGTCGACAGGCTTGTAAAGATGATCTTGACAGGTATTTGTGGGGCAGGGGAGTGCCCCTACCGATCTAGGCAGCCATCTTAGCTGGCAGCCAGCCACGCCCTGCAAACAATCTTATACTATCTGAGTAAGGCCATGCACTGCTAATTTATTACATCACTCATGACATGTTCTATGTCATCACTGATAACATCGCTGCAACATCTGAAATGACATCATTTATGATATCTATATTTATATTTTCACTTAACTATACCACCCATTAATCTTTGTTTTCTTCAATGAATACCCTATCCTCCCAGATTTGGTGGGGGGGGGGGGGTTCCCTCAGAGACCCCGCCGGGAGTAAAAAGCATTTTTTTTTATTTTGACACGGACTCGCGGGTGGATTTGTAAATCTGTGGCATTTTTTTTTAAAAGCAAGTGCGGACTCCCGCGCTTGCTTTACAATAACCCCCGGGTGGGCCATGTTCCGGGGGCATATGCTATATACAGGAGGGGGTGCAAGGGTCCCCGGGGTTAATTCCATTTGTGTGGGGGGGTCTCGTGGATGCCCCGGGGACTGCCACCTCCCCGGGAGCTAATTAAAATAATATGGGGGGGCCTAGTGGATCCCCCTGCCCCGAGGACCACTACCTCCCTGGGGCTAACTTCAATAATATAGGGGGGCCTTGCGGACACCCCACCCCAGGGACTGCCACCTACACGGGGCACACTGCTTTTTTTAAGTAATGCTGGGGAGGCCGTGGGGCCTCTCCTGCTGCCCCAGGGACTGGCACCTCCCCAGAGCACAAATACAATAATTAAGGGGGTCCGTTGCGGACCCCAGCCCCGGGTACTACCACCTCCCTCGGGCAAATTTGAAAAAAGGAGGGGGCCATGCGGCCCCCCCTCCAGGAGCCCTACATGGTCCTGGGGACCGCCACCTCTAGGGTCGGCTCCAGCACTGTCCCAGGGTGCCCACACACTGAGGGGTCGATTCCGATTCGGGCCGGAAAAAGCACCGACCGACTCGGATCCGGAAAAAATACCGACCGACACGTACCAGTGGCGCCCGACACGCCAAGTACGATGCAAGCCGCGATAAATCCGACCGACACGTCAGGAAACCAAGCCGACCGACCGACCCGCTCGGAAAATAGCAATCCGGCCGGAAAACACGCGAATCCAACCGACCGACACGCACCCGGAACAAATCCGACCGAATCGTACCCGCCAACTCCAACCTGCAAAGTACGATGCAAGGCGCGAAAAACACGACCGAGTCGGACGGAGGACAAGCCGTACGACCGACACGCATACAAAACCGAGCCGAAGCAACACAATACACCGCGACCGACGCGTACGCAGCATACAAAACTGCACAAACACAGCGTGAACGAAACGGAAAACACCGTACGAGACCAATGCAGGGTCCGACTCGGTCACAAGAACGTTTCCAACATACACAAACAGCACAAAGGAAAAATCAACCAAAAAAGGCCAAACAAGCAATTACCAAGCCAATAAATACTGGGGGGTGGGGACAGAGAACAAAGACACACCAACAACTCCACCTATATAAAGGACACAAATCACTACCATGAGCCTTTGCAAATGCCATTCCACTGCCAGCACCCAAGAGAAAGCAACCACACACCCACAGCTCATCCCTCACACAAGCCACACACCAGCAGCACACCAACAAATACCTACCTCACATACACCCAGCACAACACACACCCACACACCCTCACCTGCACACCAACACACACAGCACCCACTATCACCACCCATCACCATGCCCCCAAGAAGAATCCCAAGTTCCTAGATAGTGAATTGGAAGTCATGGTAGACGAGATCCTCAGGGTGGAGCCACAGCTGTTTGGCACTCTGGTCCAACAGACCCCCATGTCGCAGAAAACCAAGATGTGGGAGAGGATCATCAACAGGGTGAACGCCCAATTACCATGTCGGCGCAC